>CABFVX010007579.1:0-29892 GCA_902151425.1 Timema shepardi
GTTACTAGCAGGGATATTGTACCTGACTGACCAGAGGTTCAATACCCACCACATGCACTGAGGAGTGTTAGTAGCAGGGATATTGTGACTATTTTTTTTTCTTCCCCATCCAGGAAATTGTTGCTGTTAATTCAGACGAAGCTGTGTAGAGTTTACCCAAAGTTATAATGACACCGATCTAACATCCTAAGGTTCCTCGTTCAGACCCAGTTCGCTATTCTTGAACTTGGGCCTATAATAGGTCCATCGTCCGAGCGCACTCCTAGTCTGACGCATGCGCACTAGTGTACGCGAATAAAGACGCGCAGTTAGCAATTACTTGCTAAATTAATCACGCCTTGAATTCGACAAACTTTTATTCTTTTTAATCTTTGTATCCACATAAAAAAAAAACCAACTTTCAATCACACAAATAAAAGGTGGTCGTATAGAAAACAATTTGTTAGAAGTTTGCAGAATTGATAAGTTTTCACAGAAAATGTATTTTCTATGTAAGAGCACAGGCAGATAAATCTAAATTTATTTTAACTACAAATAGGCCTACAATTTTCTTTTCTGCAATTCGAACTATCCATAATACAAATTATTTTAAGGTTACGGGAAAATATATGCGCATGTTTGTGAAATGCAAAATCACAGTTTATATCGCAATGTCGAAAACTACCCTTTCTGTTTTAGAGCCGAACAACTCCGTAGACCAAGGCTCACAGTCTGACAGTCAAACTGTCGGCTATTGGAATTAATCTGAAAGATTCAGACTGTAAACACACGACCCCAACAGGTCTGATATCGATTAAACTGGTTCCCTCGCTCGGAAACAGGTTGGATTGTTGACGTTAAGTAACGAGAAGAAAAGTGAGAGTCAGCCCCCCCCTCCCCCCCAAATAAACGCTTTTCCTTTCGATGACAAAAGCAACCTTTCCGGGAGCGGACCTAACCTGCCTTAACGTCATGTCAACTCTTCCTTTCTTGACCCAGTAACACCGTCACGAACAAAACAAAATCGCAACGAGCCTTCGATCGGAACGGAAATAATTATTATTGGCAATGGTCGCCAAAATTCCCCACGAAAACAGATCGTCCCAAATACCAGACGATGTCTCGAGTAAAATATTATCATACGACCCGGACGACCCTCTTCTATTAACAGATGGCGGTTCCATCAGTCAACCACTGAGCTAGGAACTAGCAGCGTGTGGAACTATTTTGTTGTAAACCACAAGTAGAATGTAGAACATTCAATGGAGCATGGCTTAGTTTTGTAATATGGATATGGGTCAACGTTACAACAACAAAAATCACCGCGAAGGTCACAATAAAATACTATTTTCACGGTTGTATTCAAGCGTGCAAGAGTCAGAATAAAAATAAAACTTAGAGTTCCTTTGTAATAAACGATCATAATACATTCCAGACGGTTGGGGTGCAGCAGGAAGATAAATTAAAAACGAAATAATAAAATATAGTTGACGTCTACCTACTGCCAAGTTCAAGCTGAAGACTGCTCGAGTCTTGAGGGGGGGGAGGAAAATAACAGACACATCTGCAGGTTTGGATGAAATTACCTGCAGAATTGGAAGAGAATGACACTTGTAGCTCTGGTGAAGTGTGTTCAGTGGCTGTAGATTCAGTGGTGGTGGTGGCGGCTACACAGCTCGGAACGCTCATAGCCCTACTTGTAGCCTCTTCATGCATTTTGGGCACGGGCGACACCACCGTGGAATAAACTTTTTAGGCTCCAGAGCTTCGAAGAGCCCTCTAATTTACCGTCGTGCCAAGGTGTAGCCAAAATCTACTTCTTTGCGCGATATTTTTAAAACGCGAACAGAGAATAAATGTAGGTCTGTAGGACACTTCACTTACACTTTACATTCAGACATGACTTAAGAGTCAAATGAGCGACAATTGTCTTTTTGAAAATTTCCCGTAAATAATGATAACGTGTATAGTTTATTAATTCATAAGAAAGTATTTAAAAATCATTTAAGATATACAGGGGACTTTGCGATAAGTGCAATATTTATTGTAGTATTTGGTTAGGAACGGAGCTCATTTAATTTGAATAGTTATGAAACACTTCCACTTGCAAGTGTCTCTTTCAGTATGAAAGTAGGTCACGCGGTTCATTAAATAAACCGACTCTACTTAACATCGAAATACCGATTTAGATTAATTTTTCTATTGGAGAGATTTATTCATAGTCATTGCAATGACTTTGAACGTATAAAAACAAAGCTAATAAAATAATGTGTTCAACGTGACTAGCGATGTTACAAAATGGGAACGGTATTACTAGCGACATCTCTTGGCGTTTTGTCGTACTATAAGTGAAACCATTCTTACGTAACAAGTTCAAGTATATAAAAACCGACAAGCCTAAAATCTTCTTGATAAAGAACCGTTTAGTAGTTTATTGAAAAACAAATTTTGCGTTAGCCCAAGAAAATGTTATATTATTATATTGTTTGTTGAAGGCAACTTATAATAGCTTTACATCCATAAATGAAAGATAGTAACATATGAATAATTGTGCCATTCTGTAATTCTATTTCTGAGGCAACAACAAAATAAATGTATTTTTCTTAACAAGAACCTTCTAATAGAGGCATATTAGAACATTGTAAAATTTGCTGAATACAAAGTAGTTTCATGTTTGTTGGGAATTCACCTGAGAGGTTTCTCACGTGTACTAGATGGACTATGAAGCAAGGCAATCCAATTCGTTGAAATGTCAACGTCTATGTCATTGTGTAGACCTGGGTAACAGTGGAGAGAAACCACACAAGTCACCTGTTCACAGACTACCTTTTTGAGAAAGGTATTTCCTTGTGAATTGGATGGTTTCCTTATATTTTACTCCACCGTATTGTGGTCTCGGGTGCAAATAGACCCTTCATGTTCAAAACACCCCGAGTTGATGTTTGCCAAATATATCTGACCTCATTTATAAGCTACAATAAAATGAAATGGCCAACAAATTAACTTGGATGCAGAAACCACCGAGAGTTGAATCCATGTATTAGGATCTCACACAGAACGCTATACAAGTCCTAGTTAGTATTATTTTGGCTTGATTCTTCATCCTGAATTTCCAAGTTATTATTTTAGTAAATGATTCACTACCTAGCAGTTTTGAATTATTGATAAGTTTTAAGTACTGGTACTAATTGAGATGCATACTTTTTTCTCTATCATTGTGTCTTAGTACCTGTTCAGGCAACAAACCTATTTACTAATTACACAAATGTTTTAGGGATAAGTAAGGTCTAATTTTAAGGAGAATGTATACTCATTTGCATGAAGGGAGAGTGGAAAACTATTTTGGACAACCCCATCCTTGGTACACCCAACCAAAATTCGTGCCTCAATCTCCCAATCATTGCCAGTCCAATATATTGTGACAGCACCAATTAACCACTGAAGCAGGTGAGACGTATCAACACACTTGAACCAGAACCAAGACATGGCTTGTAACTTCTCACCAGCACCAAGACATGGCTTGTAACTTCTCTGTGCTAAGACATGGCTTGTAACTTCTCTGTGCTAAGACATGGCTTGTAACTTCTCTGTGCTAAGACATGGCTTGTAACTTCCCACAAGCACCAAGACATGGCCTGTAGCTTCTTTGAAGTAGCACCAAGACACAGATAGTAACTTCTCCTCAACAGCACCAAGTCACATCCTGTAACTTCTCAACAGTACCAAGACACGACCTGTAACTTCTCCGAACCAGCACCATAACATGGCTTTTAACTTCTCCAAACAAGTATCAGCTTGTAACTTCTTCAAACCGGCACCAAGAGACAGCCTATACCTTCTTCGCACCAGCACCAATACAATAGCTTGTAATTTCTCCGAACTAACACCAAGAGACAGATTGTAACTTCTTCGAACTAACACCAAGAGAGAGATTGTAACTTCTTCGAACTAACACCAAGAGAGAGATTGTAACTTCTTCGAACTAACACCAAGAGACAGATTGTAACTTCTTCGAACTAACACCAAGAGACAGATTGTAACTTCTCAACTCATTCTTCTGCTCTTTATATTTGCTTAGCTTAAATAATGCTTTTTGATAGTCGCTTGTTCATGAATGTTTTAAGTTTTGACCATTATCTAATTCACTTAACTTAAGGTAGGGTTAAGTCAGTAAGAATCTTTTCATTTCAATCCATGAAAACCTTTCATCATTATTCTTGTATTCCACTCAAATGTGACATAATTTATATGACTTTTAATTTAAATCTAAACTTGCTTCGGTGGTTGAATGGTCTAAGGCAGATTATCAAACTTGCAGCCCACAGGACAGATGTCGTTTTACTCAGGACTTTGTGGGGCCTATGGGCCTTATGGCGAACCAACATGCAATATAGCCCTATTATTATTTTTATAAACATCTAAGAAATACCACATTTGGAAATCTGTCATAATTTATGGAAATCTGACTGTGAGGTTGGTGTACCAGAGCTATATTCTTTCTTCGACAGAGATCGGTTTCCAAAAGTTGTTGAATTTGCAATGTTTGGCAGCACATATAACATGTGTTAGTAGTTATTTTCTCATGCGAAATTGAACCAAACACACAGGAGATATTGGCTGACAGACACACACTTGTCAACAATAAATATAACTGTCACTTCATCAGGGGTGGATTTACCAGTAGGTTGAGGATGCTCCAGCCCAGGACAGTGGATTGTAAATGGACGTGCACATCTAAAAATTCACCTTCAGAAAAATGTAAAAAAAAGTCTGAAATTGTTGTAGTGGCTTTAAGACAACACACTCTACAAAATGTATGCCCTAATATTGATATTGCGTTTCATATAAGTGTTAGTAGTCTGGTCACAAACCGCTCTCGAAAAAACAGTTTTTCTTGGTTGTGTCGAGTCAAATGCTATTTATGATCAAACATAAGGATAGAGTAAACACTCTTTCTGTATTAAACATTGAGTCAGACTTGTTGAAATCTTTAGAGAGCACCAGAATGATGATCTTATTCATACATTTATTAGTAAAATACAGTAGCCTCGCTTATCTGAGGTGCTCATTCTGTCAAAATTTTAACACAATATTTATACAATAGTTAAATATTTTATAGATCATATTTTACTTCAACTTGTATATAAATATTATACTGTGTTAATAAAACTAGTATAGAGTATTTTTTACAATACTTTTGTTAAATGCATGGAAAGTGATGTGAGAACCAATTACCAACCACCAGAACACTGCGCCTGCTTTGTAATGTAATGTTTTAATAAATTAATAATTTGAAACTTACAAACAATGTACACAAATGCTCTAGTTCTAGTGATTTACAACCTATAAATCCTACACACACTGTATCATCCGAGTTTTTTCTTATCCGAGGTAGACTCAGTTCTAATTACCTCAGTTAATCGCGAGTCGAGTCTACTGTATAGAGAAGTATGATTTTATAATTATGTTCATGTGCAATTCTCTCATTATTATTTATTATTCTTTAATAATAACTGTATGAAATACTGTCAGTAAAGTAAACAAATAAAATATTATTGAATTATTCTACATGTTTCAACGAAAAAAAAAATCCTGTTAGTTTATTATTAGGTAAGGTCAAAACGGAGCTGCAAATTAAATGAAATCTAGGGTGGTCAAAGGTCTAAATCCCTACACTTCACCCCAAGATTAGACCAACATTCATTGCTTCAAATAAAATATTTCAAAATCTTGGTAAAAAAAAAAAGGTTAGTCTAATGGTTTTATATAGGGGGTCTACAATTTTATTTTTTTAATAAGACACTAAGTTGGAATACTTTTTATTTAAGAAAATGACAGTATTGAATTTTCTAAATGCGGCCTTTATGATCAAACTAGTTTACACGCCTGCTTTAAGGTGGCACTTTTGCAATATACTGGACTGTTTTATAACAGGCATACTAGGGGTCAAGTGTACTGCGAGTGGTTTTGTCCTAAACAGTTTTCCACTCTCCCTCCACACAAATGCAGGTTATCTTCTTCTATTATTATTATTATTATTATTATTATTATTATTATTATTATTATTAGCACCGCGTCTTACTACCCGTTCGGGTTATACGCACTTACGCTAATGTGTAATGGTAGGGTGATTGTGAGATGAAATAGAGGACCTACAGTTTAACGTGGGATCCGAACCACGGTGGAGGCCTGGCATTCCCCACATTCACAAGATGTCTTGTCAGAGGTGAAGGAAGGGTTTGGTAATCAGATAAATCTTTGCCGGGACCGAGGATTGAACCCCGGCCGCCAGCATAGAAGTCTGACACCTTACCCCTAGACCGCCAGGTCACCTGTCTTCTTCTAAATCCAACCTTATTCATTCTTGACACATTAGCATAGTTAATACATACATGTATAGTCGTGAAATGCGACTTGATCTAACCTTATATTATTCAGGCTGCCTTTATCTGTCAAGTGATGCGACTTGCGTCACCAGCAGGAATCGTAATATTTGAATAAATAAAATGGGTAAAATATATTTTTTACATCCATTACTGTTTCCAGCTTGTGGTTTAGGTCAATGTTTTATTCAAGTCGTATATTTTCCACTAACAGCTGGCTGGGCCTGTCGTAACTTCATATGATTTATAAACTAATTTAAGACTAGGGCAGCACAATGTCCAGTCCCCGGTCGTTAATTCTTCACTGTGAAAGGGGTAAACTCGCATTTCACCAATGGTGAATTTTTCGGCCATGCTGGGAGTTGAACCCGGGACCCTTAGCTTAGCGTGTCTGTCTACTGAGCTAAGGTATTGGATGATGAAATATAGTAAAAACAAATAAATTTGTTAGTTGTTTAGTGAATAACAGTTTTTAGGTCCAGTATCTTGTTCATTCACTCTTAAGAAACTTGTAGACTGTTAGTTTGAATACTGGTGTTTCCTTGTGTCAACTCACAAGTCATCTATAGTTAATTGCAACTGTGTCTCCAGGCGCTAATAAATTTACAATTCCAGTGTGTCATCTGACATTATTTTAAAAAATTATAAAAGAATTCAAATATTTCACTACAAAGTAGAGAAAGATGATTTAACCAAAGTGATGAAAAGATTAAATGTTCACAGTTTTACATAATTTTCTTCCACCAGCAACTTCACTACTTCAATATAAATTAGGGCTGCAGATTCTGCGCACTAAGTCTTTGATTCCTTTCTTCTCATACTGTCGAACTTCGTCAGAAATGGCAAATGTATATTAACTTGGTAATAATACATTTACTGCAGTAAAATGTTAGCGCAGGGTATTTCACCACCACTGCGTGAATTATCAGGCTACTTAGTACATAGAATATAAAATATATATTTTTAATTAAAATTTCTGAGTAATAAAACTTTCCAAAATTTCTCTGAAATTAAATTTATGAAACATACTGTATTTAAGAAAGAAAAAAAGATTTCAATAGATTAGCGTGTTGATGACAAGATTAAGGTTCGAGTCCCGGTCAAGTGTACAGAGTTTTTCCACCCTCTCTCCATGCACACGAGGGTATATTTTCTCTAAATGAAACTTGCATCCCTATCTCACATTATTGTAGTTATTGCATAGATGTATAACCTAAACAAAAATCAAGCTGAGGTTAACAGAACACAATACATTTCTTACACTTACAAACTTTTATAGTTACCAAATGCTTTCCTCTAAGTATACAGAGTAATTACTACTATTTTTGGCAAAGCTAAGAGAAATTTGATTAATTATACACACAAAGAATATTTCTTTGATTAAGATCGTTACCAAATTAGGACCAACAGATTACACAATATATTTATTTGATAAAAGGATGTGAACAATAAAATGCTTTCAGATGAAAATATACAATACACTTTTACACACTTAATATCCTTAATAAATCTACTAAGAAATTATCCTCGGAAAAAAAATTGTCTAGGTCAGATCCGCCGGGGTGTGTATGCCTATATTTCTACCAACAATGATTTTGCCCTTAGCTGCTTCTGACAGACTTCACAGTCCTGATAAAAACTCAACTAATCATACACTTTTATTTTTAAACTTAAAATTTATAAAACAGCCCATGCTAATTGTGAACTGTGGTGTTCTTTTCAATGTAAAAGCCATGTTGTGTTCATCCCTTTTATATGTGTCTATCCACCTTTCCTATAGCTTCTTCCAAATTTAATACAATTACCTCATAAAGCGAAAAGAGGTTTTCCTTATAGAGATATAGCAGACATTTTTAAAAACAGTTCACTTCAAAGAGAGTTTTACTAGATAACAAAAATTGTCATATAGTGTCAAACTGGCTTTAACAAAGCTAGGTTCAGGTATCATAAACCAACCCCCCAAATGAGCCTACTGGGACTGCAAATTACAAAAGAATATTAAGAATACAATGATTCTTTTATTTGTTCAAGTGAATTGTTTAGTTGTAAATAATCTTAAGACTAGTTACTTGTTTGAAAAGGTTTGTTCATGGTAAGGGGGTTAAGTTGAGGGATTAATTTCTGGTACATAAACTATTGTGTTCAGACAACCAGTCCTTTACCACGAACAATATGAAAGTTAGTTGTTTCACTTGGAAGTGCAGCTTCACGGAAAACCGCAACTAGCACTCCCCGGGACAGTCTCCAGGACACAATTGCAGGTGTGGGTGCAAGAGGTTCTCGGTTCAATTAAAGTGTGACCCTAAAATTTTATAAAATGTTTATTCATACAGTTTACAATTTAATTTAATAAAATGTATCAACACACAAGATTTAAAAATAAATTCATAGATATATATATGAGGACCTATAAACTTATAAAAGGGAACAAAATTAGTGATCTATATCTTATTAAATTTGCATCCATTGCCCATTTCCTGTGTTTGTCCTTTATGTAATTTGTTCTTTATAAATGTTTCTCTTATTAAGTGTATTATCATTCTTTCCCAATTTCCTTTCTCTCTCTATAATGTTATTTTGGTTTCCTTTTTTAGATAGTCGTTTCCCACTTCGTCCTGACGAGTTCTGAACGAATGAAACCTTTGTTGAGGGATTGAGCGGTAATAATCAATCTTCTCCAAAAGGCGGTCGTTACCTCTTTGTCCAGTGGCAGCGGTGTAAACTGTGTTATTTCATTATAAAAACCAATTTGTTTGTTCCCATTTATATGTTTGTATACACCTTTCCTTCACCTTTTCCCAATTACAGTAGCCCCGTGGCTTCTTTGGTGCTGACTGACAGCTAAAAGCTTTGAAAAGTTACCAGACCAAATTAAGTATCCCTACGCTGAACCATATGATATGCAAAAACATGTGTTTAGCAGCTGTCACTTCTGACGGTCAAAATTTAAGTATATACCTAAATGTTGACTGTCAGAAGTCAGTTGTGAGCTGTCAGTCAGCACCAAAGAAGCCATGGGGCTACTTTATATATCTAAATGTTGACTGTCAGAAGTCAGCTGTGAGCTGTCAGTCAGCACCAAAGAAGCCATGGAGCTACTGTACTTAAAACAATAAATAATAAATAACTAGAGCCCCGTAAAAATGGTGAGACGCGATAAAGAGAAAAGTGCTATACAAAGATGGAATCCAGTACTTTTTCTTTTGATCGGTTTTAAATATGATTTAAAATGATTTTGAAAAGCGAAATAAAACAAAATTGTCTCGTTACACAAAATCCTTCTATAAAACGAATAACACCGCTTTAACTAACAAAAAAATCTTTAAATAGAGACAAAATTAAAGAGAAATTAAACAGAAATTAGGATCATAGGCTACAAAATTGTGAGATATGCAGACAAACTTGACAAAGAATTTTAAAGCAAATATATAAGGTTTCAATAATAAATTTTAACATTGTATACGTTGTTTCAATATGTAAATAATACTAAACACCTTAGATAACATGTAATTTTGAATAAACACGAAATAACACCGAAAAGTGAGATTTATAAATGAAATTTAACTACAAATAAAACCATTTTTACAGGGCTTTAATAATAACAATTTAATACAATTTTGATAATCTAACTACTGTTTTTGTTAAAACCAGATAGTTATACTATCAGATATACATATATAAAACATTTTGTTGTTGTTGATATGTGACTTGAAGTTTCATTGATTTATTAATGTAATTACAATTTTTGAGAAAAAAAAGGTCAATAGGTAATTCACTTTTGAGAAGGTTCTCCAGCTTTTATTTTTTTCTCATGATGCACTATTATTTATTGCGAGCTCTCATGGCATACTAAATGTGTACGTTGGTAACACTACATGACACTCGGGAATACGCAAAGAGAATGCACATGGGTGCATGTATTCGAAGAAATTAACTTTTTGTGAAAGAAACATCATTCTCACTAATTAATCTTTGACTGTAAGCCATTAAAGCTTTTGAATTCTTTTTCTTATTGTTTTTTTACAAAAAACATTTTGGCTAAAACAACGAAGTTTTGCCAAAATTATAATTGATAACTTAATCATGTTCAGTGGCCACATAGTCTAAGGTGGCACCATTGCAAGAGATTAGATTGCTGACGACAGAGAGATCAAAGTTCGAATCCCAACAGAGTATACTAAGCATGGTTATTTCCTGAATGATTTACCACCCTCCTTTCACAAGAATTCAAGTACATTACCTCTAAATTCTATCTTTCTCAACCCTTACTCATTAGCATAATTAGTACATATGAATATAATCTGAACAGGTAGTAAGAGACGTTTCTAAAAAAAAAAAAATAGCTCAACATTTCTGAAATGGATAAGTACCCTGAGTTTAACCTGAAGTGTTGCAAGCTTATCTTGCCTTCAATTTAGCTGTGGAAATATTTGATTTATTTTATTTGACTTTACATCACCCTTAAACTAACTCGCAACAATCCAAGTTTGTTAAAACTGACTGGACACTTTTATATTTTAATGGAAGTGTTTAATCAGATTAAAACCTAATTAAAGTCACCATCATTACCCAATCCTATTAGGAGATATATAAAAAATATTAGCAATAGTTTAAAAAAAATTATATTCACAGAGTAGTATTTTTGTCATAAACTAACTTCCCGTTTGCTCAATTTGTGGTCACATGTCAGGATGATGACAAGAGCACAGAAAGAGTGCAACAGTTAAAACTAGACAGCACTCATTTAGTAATATTTGATGTAGTCATAAAAACATATACAAGTTATTAAGATAGTAATCAAACCTTGTAAAAATATCCAATTATTTAATAATACATTTGAATCATTTACTTTATTACAAATCACTTCCACTAAATAGCTTTAGAATGGATTTGATAAAGTATTTAAAAAGTACAAAAACTAATGATATGACTTTAATCAGTTTATTAAATGTCGCAAAACACAAGACAACTTTACACACGTAAAGTCGGAACTATTTTCTTCTTTTCACTGCAAAATCCATATTGTGTTCGTTCCCTTTTATATGTTTTCTATCTACATTTTCTGAACCCTCTTCCAAATATACTATATGGATTAATAATGTAAATACAATTCATAATTTTTCTTTCTGCCATTTTGGCAACATTAGTTTTAAACTTTTAAACTATGAGCTTCCTATGAAAATCTGACACTAAGCAAGGAAGCATGGACATCAAATGGCCGCCATAGGGAAAAGATGAACACACCCTCAGCCTAATTAATTTGATCCTTTTTGTTACTTCCCCAAATGATAAATGTTCACCTCAATTTGAAGTTGAAATATTGTCAATCTGAACAGAGGAAAGTTAAGTCCATTTTGAAATGAATTAATTTTCTATTTTATAATTTAAAACAACAATATAGGAAAACAAAATGCAATACAAAATTCCTGTCACAAGGAGAAACAAGATTAGGAATGAAGTTATCTGGGAAAGAGTTGGGAGTACATGAGATAGTAAAGGAAGCATGGGTGAGATGGTATGGACATGTAATGAGAATGGAAAAAAAAAAATACTGAAGAAATGACGGTAGTGAAGTAAGTAGGAATAAGATCACAATAGACACCAAGAAAGAGATGGAAGGAACAGATAACATTTGATGATGATTATTCCAAATTAAAACAAAATTTATGAACCAAACTTATGTTCATTCATCATAACAATTTTTGTTGCACGAAAATTGACATTGATTTTGATGAGTAGATAAATGTTGATCTGTGACGAGTCAAGCTAGACTGCTCACTTCCCTAGAGCCTTGTCGATAATAGCCCGAGACACTATGAGCCGCTGGATCTGCGCCGTGCCTTCGTAGATCTGGTATATCTTGGCATCCCGCATCAACTTCTCCACCGGGTACTCACTGTTGAAACCATTTCCCCCAAAAATCTGAGGAGAAAAATAAATAGTGAGCTAAAAACGTTGACTCACACATTCTTTGGGGTTCACTCACCCTAAGGCAAATATATTTTTGTTTAGCCGTTCGAGTTGTATGCAAATGTACTAACCAGGCTGATGAACTAGGGATTATTATTATTATTATTATTATTATTATTATTATTATTAGCACCGCGTCTTACTACCCGTTCGGGTTATACGCACTTACGCTAATGTGTAATGGTAGGGTGATTGTGAGATGAAATGGAGGACCTACAGTTTAACGTGGAATCCGAACCACGGTGAAGGCCTGGCATTCCTCACATTCACAAGATGTCTTGTCAGAGGTGAAAACTAGGGATGAGTATGGTTGAATTCAAAGGAAGTGTACCTAAATTTGCATGGAGGAAGAGTGAAAAACATTTAGCAAAAACCAGCCTCGGTACACCCAACTGGGATTCAAACCTCAATCCCCTCTTCATCGGAATGCAAGTCTATTGCAAGAGTGATGCCTTGGGCCATTCAACTACTAATACAGGTTATATAACTTAAAATTTCAGATTTTATTTTCAAAATGTTATCTTGCAAACATGTTTTAGTAAATTTTGTTCTTGGATGAATTAAGTTATCACATAAAATAATATTATTTTATATTTTTGTCGAGTGGACATTAATTTGTCATCTACATAGAAGCCTAGTCTAAGGGGTAAGTAGGATGAAGGTGAATGATATGAAATGCACTTGCATTAACATGAAGAGCAGGTGGTAAAATTCCATATGGTAAGCCCCCCCCCCCTTGGGGTCATTCGGCCAAGTTTATAACAGTGACCAGCCCACAATGCCTGAGACTGCACGGCATATACTGACCTGCACAGCGTCGGCGGCACATTTGTTGGCAACGTCTCCCGCGTGTGCCTTGGCGATAGAAGCGTAGTAAGTGTTTTTGCGGCCTTGGTCCACCTCCCAGGCCGCCCTCATCCACGCCAAACGTGCCGTCTCAATGCCAATAGCCATGTCTGCCAACATGAACGCTACAGCCTGGTTGAGAACCAAACACAGATATTAAAAACTTACAAACATAGAAATATATAGCTACGTTCATTTCCCTGAGTAGATTGTATGCAATCAGGGCCAAAGCCCACTTAGCCAAACTCCGATAAAATAATATGAACATTTTTCAAATAGGAATCAAAGTTTGCATATTTTTATGCTTGAAAAAATATATGGTGTTTATTTATTTTAGTTAATTCAGTAAAATAATTTAGATAATGTTTTATTACACAAGAGTTTGTAATAGTTCATCCTAATTTGAAAAATCAAGTTACTATCACAACCTGCAATTCAATTACTCTAAATTTGTTCATATTAATATTATAAGGAAAAATACACATTGTTTACACTTAAAGGTAGCCATCTTACCTTGACGGCATACACTATGGCTCTGTCTCATAAGCTGAGCCATAGCAGAACCATGAAAGGTAAGCTTACTACCTTTCAGATTTAATTGGTGAAGCTTTGAAACCATTGAAGCAGGAATTATTATTTTTTCAAGGAAAATCATCCTTGTCTGCGATAAGTGTGCAAAGGTGTCTAGCCAATTAATTCAGATGTTTATATTTGTGACCACCTGTTTTATTGTTGTCAGAGCCCTTGGCTACAGATCCAGAAGTCCCGGGTTTGATCCCTGGTGATTCTAGATTTATCTGTGAAGCAGCGGGTCTGGAATGAGGTCAAACACGGCCTCGTGAGGACAAATGAGAAGCTACTTGAATAAATAAGTAGCAGCTCTGATAAAAGAAAACTGAGATTAACCAGAGAGTTCGTTGTGCTCACCTCATGACATCATACGTCTGCAAATGATGGCACTTTCATCACTAACGGCGGTGGCCGCACGGTTGGTATAGCTCTCTTGTGAGCAATTTATTTTAAATATGTGTGTACATCATCATCATTATAATATACACAGACAGTCTTAATGTCACAAGAAAAGGTTATGTTATGTAACAATGGTACATGTGTTTGTGGAGTGAATCACCACAATTCTCTCTTTTCATTCATTCATACTGACCTGGTGACTCGCAATGGGGACCCCAAATGTTTTTCTCTCGAGAGCATACTTGGTGGCTTCATCGAGACACCTCTGGGCCAGCCCTGTGGCCCCAGATGCAACCTAGTAGCAAGATAACAAGAATCACCGTCATCTCCTTGGCAAGTTGAATAGTCAAGAATCTCCTGTGGGTGCACACACAGACACGCCCAACTTACCGGTGGGTGCACACACAGACACGCGCAACTTACCGGTGGGCGAGTCTTGTCGAAAGCCCCCATGGCGATCTTGAACCCTTGCCCTTCCTGCAGCAGAACATTCTCTTTCGGTACCCGCACATCTTCAAACGTGATCCCACGTGTGTCAGAGCAGCGCTGACCCATATTGATTTCCTGCGGGGGCATAAACATGATCAGCCAGAACCTCCAAGTGTACCCTTCTTTCCCCCAGAGCTTGGAGACCTGCGCAATAGATCTCAATCAAATATAGGATCATTGGATGTTTATATTTCTTTGTTCCATCATTTAAAAAAATTACAATCATTTGCATGTTTTGGGTGGTCCAAGAAAAAAGGAAAATTTGGAATGCCGACAATTGACAAAATAAGTGTACCATAAAGCATCAAGTTAGATCTGATGTTTTTAAAATTTGTAAAAATAGATGCAATCAATAAATAAATTTAACTGCCGAAATAACAAGTCATATGACTTTAAAAATATAGCTCCAAAGTATGCCACCAACTTTGAATACAGGGAAAAGGAGGTGAGAAATAAGAAGTGCTTTTAGGACATTTATGGTATGTAAACAACCAAACGGCTACGTTGAATTAAACATTGAATGGAGTATAGAAGGGCACACTTACCAGAAAACTGTAGGTCTCAAAGTTCACAATTAAAACACAACAAAACACATGATTATTAATTTTTAGGGTACATCAGTCCTCTTCTTCAGCAGAAAAGAGTAAAACCCAGTCTACACCCTTCTATCCTCCTTTAAATTTTTGTTCAAATTGACCCACTTATTTTAGTTCACTCCACTTTACTTGTTCTGAGGCGACATTGAGGTTTAATAATTACTAGTTATGGGTTGAATACAAATCTTTGTTTTCCTTCAAATTCTGATTCTTGTAAAAACTTACAAGCTTCATAAGAAATAGGAATATAACATAATTATAGAACCTTTAAACAAATATATAATGGTATAACTCTATAAGGAAAACCAATGTTAGCATTCGTTATAACATTCATACATTCAGTTACATGCTTTGGTGGCTGCATGTCCTAAGGTGTCACTCTCTTAATAGACAAGACTTCCAACGATGAGAAGATTGGGGTTGTAATGATACTGTTTTGGACCCCCCCCATATATTCAAAAAGTCATGGGTAAAGTGTATTTTTCTTTAAAGTACTGTATGTAAAGTTTCCTTTTAGTACTTCATCCATGGAGAATCACGCGTTTTCAGAAGTAATTTCAATGTATTGCAATTTAAAACTTTCTTTCTTTAAAAGACCAACTCCAATGTATTTGAAAAATAATGTGACATGCTGGCTCCCTTTACCCAATAGGAAGATAGACTTTGCAACATCAGGTTGCCAGGAGTTATCCTGTTAGTTGTAGCACTGGTGACAAGGAGCCCAAGAAGCAAGGGGTAGGTCATATATAAGCCGCTTGTGCATATGAATTTAACAGAACATTGTAATATCACAGTAAGAACAGTACACACAGAAACCTAATATTATCACACAGAAAACATAATTTTGAATGGCATGAATCTGGCTCTTCGAGTCAGTCCATAAATGAACAAAAACTGCATCATTTTACTATCAAATCTACAGTACCGAAAGTGTAATCATCTAAATAAATCGAGTGCAACATTAAAAGTTTTACTCATTTCATAAGAATTACATATAATCAGATCACATAGTCGTGTACAAGTGCGTAGTAAGGCATACACGGGTCCACATCCGCATATTCATAATTTAAAATCAGGTATCACTATAAGTGATGTCCAATCACGGGGCAATAAAAACCAATACCATTATAGGGTTTGAATCTTGGTCAGGTTTACCGAGAGAGGTTTTCCCTAAATAGTTTTCCAAACTTTCCCCACAAATTTGGACACACTTCTTCTAAATTACCCGCCTCGGTGGCGTAGTTGGCTAACGCGCTTGTCGTGTTGAAGCTCGACTGCTGAGGACGGGGAGATCGAGGTTCGAATCTCGGTCAAGTGAACTGGGAGTGGTTTTTCCTAAATGATTTTCCACTCTCCCTCCACGCAAATGCGGGTTCACTTCCTCTAATTCAACCTTCCCAAGTCATAATCCATTAGAGTAGTTAGTACTTAAAGCGTATAACCCGAACGGATAGTAAGACACGGTGCTAAATATATTTTTTCTTTTTTCTTCTTCTAAATTCAACCTTCCTTGTCCTTAACTTATTAGCATATGTTTATAAACTGAACAGGTAATGAGATATGGTGCTAAAATTTTTTTTAAAGAAAAACGAACATTCAGTTAAATGTTAAATTAATGGTCTGAGGGCCAAGTTGTTTTTCTAAAATAATTATGTTGAGGGTGAACCATAGATAGGTAAGAGCTCTGATACAAATTCAAAGCCAAAATTATGAAAACAACATTTATTTTAAAATCTCAACTCTGGTATTTTCTCGAATCTTGAATTTCCTTAATGATTTGAATCGATGATCCCATCCCCAAACGACATATAAACAGTATTTGTAAGAAGGAAAAAGGTGCTATAGTACACCCCCATCAAATTGTTTATTTCATTTAAATATATGTTGAAAAATAACACCTGGAAATGGAAATCAAATCCAGAAATGTACCAGTTTCAATAATTGTGATTATTTATTAATGAAGTGATAAATACAAACCTTCCTACCAGGTGTGAGTCCAGGTGTGTCTCGCTCGACGATGAAGCCTGTGAACGCCTTGTTGGCTGGAGCTTTGGGGTCAGGGTTTGTGCGAGCAAGAACAAAGTACCTGTAATATCACCGGAGCAATTGCAGACATAAGTGTCTCTAGTTCGTATCCCTGGCACAGACCTTTCAATAAGGAGGTCCTTGTTAGACACAGTACAGATGTATACCAGTAAGCCCCAAGTGCAAGTAACCCTACTTTGTTAACACACAATATCGTACATTAATCTTCAAATTTAGTTTTTTTATATCTGATCTTAAGGAGAATGCAATTAGCCGAAATTCCTGGATCATAAGGACTTGTTTCTAGTTGAGTCACACAGAGAATGACAAATAATGTATCCCTTGGGGAGCTGTAAACTAGCAGTGTTGCCATTCTCTTGAGATAAGGCAAGTCTGTCTTCCCTTAGCTAGGAAAAGTCTGGCAACATTGCTAGTATTTTTCCCCTTCCAGGTGGCCATGGTGGCTGGATCTACCAGTTGGGGAACCTTCTAGAAGATAGTGTTACTGGACCTACCAGTTGGCCACTGATACAAAAGAGAGTACTACTTGACCTACCATCTGGCCACCCCTACAGAAGAAAGTGTTACTGGACCTACCAGTTGGCCACCAATACAAAAGTGTGTGTTGCTTGACCTACCATCTGGCCACCCCTACAGAAGAGTGTGTTACTGGACCTACCACCTGGCCACCAATACAAAAGAGAGTGCTACTTGACTTACTAACTTGCCACCCCTACAGAAGAGTGTGTTACCGGACCTACCAGTTGGCCACCCCTACAGAAGAGTGTGTTACTGACCTACCTGCTGGCCACCCCTACAGAAGAGTGTGTTACCGGACCTACCAGTTGGCCACCCCTACAGAAGAGTGTGTTACTGACCTACCACCTGACCACCCCTACAGAAGAGAGTGTTATCGGACCTACCAGTTGGCCACCCCTACAGAAGAGTGTTACTGACCTACCTGCTGGCCACCCCTACAGAAGAGTGTGTTGCTTGACCTACCATCTGGCCACCCCTACAGAAGAGTGTGATTACTGACCTACCACCTGGCCACCCCTACAGAAGAGTGTGTTACTGACCTACCTGCTGGCCACCCCTACAGAAGAGTGTGTTACTGACCTACCTGCTGGCCACCCCTACAGAAGAGTGTCTTAATGGACCTACCACCTGGCCACCCCCACAGAAGAGTGTGTTACCGGACCTACCAGTTAGCCACCCCTACAGAAGAGAGTGTTATTGGACCTACCAGTTGGCCACTCCTCCGTTGGTGATCCACATCTTCTGACCATTAAGGATGTACTCGTCTCCCTTCTTCTCTGCTCGCATCCTGACCCCGTTCACGTCGGAACCAGCGCCTGGCTCCGTCACACAGTATGCCTGTGGTCAAATACACAATCGTATCACACGGGACAGCTCTGAGAAGGGCGAGAAAATGTTCGATTTTGCCAGATAAACACAATTATATTCATTGCATGATGATTACTATTTACAAATCCTGATAGTCATGTTAAGTGTTATCAAAGCGAAGTTCAGAATATCTACAACGCTCGTCTCTAAGCGAGTACTTGATACAATATGACGTGAAAGAAGATGGAGGCTACTCACGGCTACTAGTGGTTCCTCTAGCAGTCGTCCAAGGTACTTCTTCTGTTGCTCCTTGTTGCCCGCTAGGATTATCGGGGCTTGCTGGACAGAAGAGATAAAGCAGGAATGACAGTTGGATTTATGTTTCACTCCCTTCCACGACATATCCAAACATAAGACATGGGACACAGTGGGGGGGAGAGCAGACAGCATCCCAAGGGGAAGCGCTGTAGTTTACATTCTAACTCCAGGCAAGTGCTAGTGTAGTCTTGCGGGAGAAAGAGGTTTAGCTACTGAAAGAAAATACTGGTATTTAAACAAAACCATATTGAAAATTGTGTTTTCTCATTTTAGTGGCTTATGTATCGTGTCTGAATGACCCTTTTATTGAGTGCGTCTAGAAACAAATGTGTCAAGGCCAGGTATGTCAAAAGTGCACGCAAGTCTTGGAGGCTGGCGGAGGATAAAAAAAAAAGCTAGTAAAACCTTTGTTTGAAACATTTGTTCAAAATGTTCAAATTTAAAAAATAAAAATTTAAATAAAGCCATTTAGTAAATGAAAAATCAACTGAAAACAAAATGTTCACATGGATGCATGGGAAGTTGTAGTTGACTTCACAGTCAAATGTACAAATTCACCCGCTTCAGTGGTCAAATGGTCCAAAGGCTTCACTCTGGTAATACAGATTAGACCGCCATTGATAGAGAGATCAGGATTCGAGTCCCATTAGGGTGTTTTCCCTTGTTTCCCACTCTTTCTTTGTGCAAATGTGGGTACATTTCTTTAAAATCTATATTGCTCATCTTTTAACACATTAGTTGAGTTAGTGTAATTGATTTCTGCGCATATAGATTTTGAACCCCATGCACGATTCACTGGGCTTGGCCCCCAAGTTGTAACCTGGATGCCTCTCATAAAAAGCAACTATTGATCTTCTGATCAATGGCCCTGCCCTCCTGCTGCTCCAGGGGAGAACTTTAGATAGAGCACACAAACACCTCCGAGCAGAAAAACCACACAGATCGCAGAGTTGACGAGTTGAGTAAGCAGCAGATTCGGGGAGGAGGCGACACTTTGCTGCAAGACAGGCAAGATCACAAGAGCGACAACTGTAGCAACAATGACAACAAGAGTGACAACTGTTGCAACAACAATAACAAGAGTGACAACTACAACAACAATGACAACAACTGCTACAAATATAGCAACAACAAGAGTGATAACTTCAGTAACAACAATGATGACAACAAACTTCAATTACATCATTGACAACTACACTGACAACTATAGTAACAACAATAACAAGAGTGACAACTACAATAACAACAATGATGACAACTGACTTCAATTACATCATCGACAACTACACTGACAACTATAGCAACAACATTATGTAAGCGGCAGAAGCCGAGTGTTAGAATGTACACAGAAGCCTGGTGATTACTTTCAACAATTTTTAAAGATCCTTAAACAATCCAGTTATATTATTTCACACACCCCTCTAGAATTATTGGCCAAGTCGACTGTGGAACATTGTATTCCCGAGGAATGAAGGCTAGGGAGACTGATGGCAAGTTAGGTTCGAAAAGAGGTGTGATTGAGTTCGCTTTTAGTGAAATTCACGTCACTCACCAGTTTTATCAGGAAACAACAACTTTGTTACGTTGTGTGTATCAAAAAGTGAAAGTTACTTGCAAGACAGTTTATGATTCTGAATAATACCCATTGAAAAGTTTTAATTGTTAAATTGTTTAATTTTTTGTATTTCAAAATGCGGGTAGACTACCTCTCTAAAATGCCTCCTTCCTCATCCATTCTTCATTAAAGTAATTATCATATATACCTATAAAGTGATCTGCTGTTAAAAAAAAATCCAACCTGTGGTTTTTAGTCTATATGCGATTGTTATGAGGATATGCTCTACCAAGAGGTTCTTAGTATGCGTGCAACTGCTGTGTGGATATGCAGCTCAGAGTCTACATGCGGTTCTGAGAGGTTCCTAGTCTACACATGACTGGTATATGGACATGCGGTTCTGAGAGGTTCCTAGTCTACATATGATGTATATGGACATGCGGTTCCGAGAGGTTCCTAGTCTACATATGGTGTATATGGACATGCGGTTCCGAGAGGTTCCTAGTCTACATATGATGTATATGGACATGCGGTTCCGAGAGGTTCCTAGCTTACATATGATTGCAACATGAACACGTGGTTCTGAGAGGTTCCTAGTCTACAATATGTCTGGTATTTGGACATGTGGTTCTGAGAGGTTCATAGTCTACATATGACTGGTATATGGACATGCGGTTCTGAGAGGTTCCTAGTCTACACATGACTGGTATATGGACATGCGGTTCCGAGAGGTTCCTAGCTTACATATGATTGCAACATGAACACGTGGTTCTGAGAGGTTCCTAGTCTACAATATGTCTGGTATTTGGACATGTGATTCTGAAAGGTTCCTAGCTTACATATGACTGCAACAAAGACACGTAGTTCCAAGAGGCTTCTAGTCTACATGCGACTGTTGTATGAACATGCGGTTCCAAGCGGTTCCTAGTCTACATGCAACTGTTGTATGAACATGCGGTTCCAAGCGGTTCCTAGTCTACATGCGACTGTTGTATGAACATGCGGTTCCAAGCGGTTCCTAGTCTACATGTGACTGTTGTATGAACATGCGGTTCCAAGCGGTTCCTAGTCTACATGCGACTTGTATGAACATGCGGTTCCAAGCGGTTCCTAGTCTACATGCGACTTGTATGAACATGCGGTTCCTAGTCTACATGCGACTGTTGTATGAACATGCGGTTCCAAGCGGTTCCTAGTCTACATGCGACTGTTGTATGAACATGTGGTTCCAAGCAGTTCCTAGTCTTCATGCGACTGTTGAGGGGACATGCGGTTCAAAGGCTACTCACAGCCAAACCACTTCCTTCAAGAGCCGTCATGATGCCAGAGCAACCGTACGCCACCTCCTCCGCGATGAGACAACCGTCAAAGACACTCAGGTTCAACCCGCCTGAAAGAGAAGTGAGCGTGTGTTAACATACTTACACCAAGACCAGTGCTATCGATAACGGTCCCAATACCGGTACAGCCGTAGGCCAGCTCCTCTCCAATCAGGCAACCGTCAAATACACTCAGACCAAGACCTCCTGTAACATAGCAGCTCACATGTGTGGTCATAATTGGTAGGGGCACATTCAAAGGGACTGTACAAATCAAATATTACAGAGAATCAATTAAATATTCGTGTGTTTTTTACTTTATCATAACTCCTCGGAGAGAAGTATTGTGATCATTAAAAAAAATGAATTTAAGATTTTGATGGATGGACTTCTGAAACCTAATAAGTGATTTTTGTGATACTTTGGTGACCTGGCGGTCTAGGGGTAAGGTGTCAAGACTTCTGTGCTGGCGGCCGGGGTTCAATCCTCGGTCCCGGCACAGATTTATATGATTACCAAACCCTTCCTTCACCTCTGACAAGACATCTTGTGAATGTGGGGACCGTGGTTCGGATTCCAAGTTAAACTGTAGGTCCTTCATTTCATCTCACAATCACCCTACCATTACACATTAGCGTAAGTGCGTATAGCCCGAACGGGTAGTAAGACGCGGTGCTAATAATAAAAATAATAATAATAATTTGTGATACTTTCTGTCTGTTACTGAGACTAGTACCAAAATCGTTTTACCGATTGGGCTTAAACTTGGTACTATTTAAGGTTTTCATAAGGTGCCTCAGAGAGATTTTTAGAATTAGCTAACTAACCCTAAAATTAATGGTAATTTACTTAAGGGTGAAAGGAAAAAAAAAATTCTTGACAACTGCTATTAACTATTTTGATTAAAATTCATATCTAGACACTGTTTAACATTACAAACAAAATGGCTGTTCTAATTTTTCTAAGAAAATGACTTAAGAGGGTATTTTATATGAGCGGATATCTCCAATTTTGATCATATCTCCGCAACTCTTTGAGATAAGAAATAACTTACCGTTGAAAAGTAGTAGGACTATCAAAATTAAAAAAAAAAAAAACCTTTTAATTGAGATATATTTTTATAATACCTATAATTTCAGAGCTATAAGCAAATATCTTATATTTAAATGGAGGTCTAGGAAATGGGGATTTGATCATTTACGTTCTTTAGTAAACATGTTCCTTTTTTATCAATATATTTCTGTAACAGTATGTATTTTTTTCATTTATTCTTTTTAGAGAAATGTGTTGCTTTTTTTCGATAATGTTTCTTCAACAATGTATAATATCTTGTTTTAGGTAAGGGAGTGAAAAAGTCTTTGCAGTGCACCATTGCGTTTAGTTACTTAATAGAGTAAAAAAAAAAAATGGTTGTTTTAAAAGTGTATTGCAATAAGGTGATGAAGTCATCTACTATTGTGGCGTTAGCGATCACAAACATAAATTTAAGAGTTTGCCGGTTTATCATGAGAATGGTGCTGTATTTACCGCATCCAGACGGCTGACATTTTAAAATTAATTAAAAACTAGCTTGAAAGAATTAAAATGAAGAGATTTTGTTTTTATGTCTGTTTGAAGGGGGGGGGGGGAGAAAGAAAAAATGTTACCAGGGACAACCATGCAATGCATTGTGGCGTTACCCTGTGTAAAATTAGGTACTTGTTAGTACTAAATAAAATATAGATAATACAATAATTATAATCAAAAATAATAATGGTATATAATTTTTCTTAAAATGAAAGGATAATGACTATTAAAAGGTGTATTGTTATAGAATTAATTACAGTCAACTCCCGATTATTTGCGGTAAGGGAGAGGACGAGTGCTGCGGATAATCCAAATATTTAGTATTATTATTATTAGCACCGCGTCTTACTACCCGTTCGGGTTATACGCACTTACGCTAGTGTGTAATGGTAGGGTGATTGTGAGATGAAATGGAGGACCTACAGTTTAACGTGGGATCCGAACCACGGTGGAGGCCTGGCATTCTCCACATTCACAAGATGTGATTAATACACGTCTTACAAATATTTAGTAAAACGAGATTGTAGCACATTCAAATCTAACTAGTACTCACCTATGATTGCTTTTATGAACATATCATTATATTTCACACCCTCAGATAATAAAAATATAGGTGACCTGGCGGTCTAGGGGTAAGGTGTCAGACTTCTATGCTGGCGGCCGGGGTTCAATCCTAGGTCACGGCAAAGATTTATTTGATTACCAAACCCTTCCTTCACCTCTGACAAGACATCTTGTGAATGTGGGGAATGCCAGGCCTCCACCGTGGTTCGGATTCCACGTTAAACTGTAGGTCCTCCATTTCATCTCACAATCACCCTACCATTACACATTAGCGTAAGTGCGTATAACCCGAACGGGTAGTAAGACGCGGTGCTAATAATAATAATAATAATAAAAATATATACTCTAAATCTATATACAGTATACTCAAAATGGACAAATCACTTAAAAAGTGTGTATTAGTCTTCTGCTTCATTGCAGCTTCTTCCTTTTTCCTTATCATGCTACGTATTTTCCATGACATTAACTTGTCAGATGGGAGTGTTTTGTCTTCCTTTTTCAGATAGTTAAGCAGGTCATGGATCCATTCCAGTGCAGTCCCCCTTTAATAAACCTATTCTCTCTCTGGTCATTAGTTCTTCCCTAGGGATTTACTGAGTACAACAATTGGTTGGCCTGTATCAGGTGTTTTTCAGAAACATATCCCCTGCTGTCGGTTGATGCCGCGGTCAAACCGCAAGGCGGATAATCGGAAGTCTACCGTGGATGTAATCGTGAGTGTGATATTATAGAGGAAAAGAGATTCATGCGCCACCATGTTTTAGCCAAATTGTGATGATTCTGAGAAACGAGATATTATTTGTAGTTTTCATATTCGTGAATAAAATTAAATATCCAGAATTCATTCAATCATACGTCATTGTGTTTATTAAATACTTTGAAGACACCTTATATAGGTGTAAACCCTTTGCCGGTTAGAAAACCAATGTGGCCAATTTGGAGCGATGAAACATGTTCAAAATTATCGTTCTCAAGGATCACCCCTTTACTCAGAAAATCAGGGGCTTGCTTTTATCACATTGTCATCTAATATACAGTCTATACTTTAAGACAGAGAAAGGTAAGCGGACTTGAATGAGCCAACCGCCAGGTAGTTTGATAATCACGCTGATAATGTTTTATCAACACAACAAACTACCCATTTCAGTGGCTGCATGATCTAAGGCGCTACTCTTGCAAAAGACTAGAGACTCCCAATGATTGGGAGATTGTGGTTCGATCCTGGTTGAGTGTACTGAGTGTTTTTTTTTCTAATTCTTTTAGCACCACATCTTACTAATCATTCAGGTTATATGCTTATATACTAATAATTTATGCTATTTAGCTAGAGATCAAGAGGGTTGAGTTTAGAGGAAGTGTACCTGCATTCGCATGGGGAAAAAACTTGTAAACTATTTAGGGAAAAACCATGCGACCACAGAAGTGGATGTTTTCCCTAAGTGGTTTCTCATTCTCTTTCCATTAAAATGTGGATACACTTCCTCTAAACAAAACCTTCCTCATTCCTAAACCCTTAGCGTAGTTAGTATATAAGCATATAACCTGAAGGGGTAATAATATGCGGTACTAAAAAAAAGGTAGTAAAGTTGAGAGTAGCTATAGCTGACAGAAGCTGTGACTGCATGGTTGGTGATATTCTATTGAACTTGTTGTTTGTATGCTCTAGTGTGTTCTATCCACTTTGAAATCTTGTTATTTGTGTAATATAGTGAGCTATATCCCAAATACATTTTTGTTATTTGTGTGATCTATTGGTCTATCCACAATTCATTCTTGTATTTATGTGATCTAGTGTGCTCTAGCCACAATTTGTCCTTGTTATTTGTGTGATCTCTCAAATTATATCCCAAGTGGGGTGACCTGTTGGTCTAGGGGTAAGGTGTCAGACTTCTGTGCTTGTGGTCCGGGGTTCAATCCCCGGTCCCGGCAAAGATTTATCTGATTACCAAACCCTTCCTTCACCTCTGACAAGACATCTTGTGAATGTGGGGAATGCCAGNAAGACATCTTGTGAATGTGGGGAATGCCAGGCCTCCACCGTGGTTCGGATTCCACATTAAACTGTAGGTCCTCCATTTCATCTCACTATCACCCTACCATTATTACACATTAGCGTAAGTGCGTATAGCCCGAATGGGTAGTAAGACGCGGTGCTAATAATAATGATATATCCCAAGTGCATTCTAATTATTTGTGTGATCTAGCACACTCCATCACAAATGCGCTCTAATGAAAGTGTGCCGGCCGCTGACGACAAATTCTCTCAAGCGCAGAGAGATTAGTTTGTCGGCCCACCTCGGTGGTTCCCCTGAAACATGTTCTGGCTGTCCCTTGTACTGTTCGCTAATCCACAGTCCTAGAAACTATCCCGTGCCTTATCTCAAAACACACCTCTCTTGAACAGCCGAGCCTGCTATGTTTACTGTTTTCCACAAAACAAGGTCCAATAAGATAGCACAGGTTCAAAGGTCAACATTTGTTGCTGGTATTAAGAGAGGTGGCAGCTTTGGATAAACACGTGTGTGAATATGAACAACAGGCAGGAGATTCAAGATTAGATCTTTATTTTTTAATGATTTAAAAATTTGTAATCAGATTTTGTATTAGAGCTCTAATACTGCTTATTGGTAACTCAGCCCCAACATAATTATAGAGAAAACACAACAGCCAAACCACAGAACATATATAAACACTTATCTGAATGTATGAATGTTAATATTTAGTTAGCATTTGTATTTGCTATTATTCTGCTATATTTCGATTTCCTCTTATGTTCAAACTTTTATCCGATATGTGGATTAAAGTCAAGGTAAAATGAAGACTTGGATCTGACCCATCTCCAATTAGAGATTAGTCCCCTTTTTTAATTAATGAGGTGCAGGGTGATTCAGTGTCTGGGAGACACCCAAATGTTTTGTGAGAGTTGTAACCCAAGTGCCATTGTTTCTTTACAATATGACCGAGAGAGATGGTTCAATTGTATTAGCATAACCGTTAAAGCAGGACGATTGCATTAGATAGTTCGGCAGAATGTGTTCAAATAAGTTTTATTCCTGCTATAATTGTGTCAAGAGCGGTGGTTTAACCTGAGTAACACCACAAGTTCGGGTTACACGCTTATATATTAGTTGCACTATTGAAGTAGTGATTAGGAAGGTAGAATTTAGAGAAAATGTACTAAAATTAGTGTAGAGAAAAACTGGGAAACTACGTAGCGAGAAACACCCTTAATACACATGACCAGGATTCGAACCGTGATCTGCCCGCCATCTGTAGTCTGGTCTGTTGAGAGTGTGATACATTAGACCAATTGACCACCAAAGTGGATGTCAAGAGAGTTAACTAAACAAAAAGACACAACCAACTTCTTGAAACATTTTTTTCTTTTGTACTCAAATCTTCTCACAATCATTAAACTGGCACCATATTATAATTTACTCCCCTCACATTAAAAAATCTATAATAGTTGATGAATAATAATAATAATAATGATAATAAAAAATGAGATTATTATGATGCAATTTTTTGTACTCGAGATGGCACAAACTTTTGCCAAACTAACTATTTAGTATGATATTTTTCTATGTCCCAATGCATGCAGGACTTTTGAGGGAACAATAAGGAATTGGGAAGGTCGAATTAGAGGAAGTGAACCCACATTTGCGTGGAGGTAAAGTGGAAAATAATTGAGGAAAAACCACTCCAGTTCACCCGACCGAGTTTTGAACCTCGATCTCCCTGTCCTCAGCAGTCGAGCTCAACACGACTAGCGCGTTAGCCAACTTCGCCGCCAAGGCAGGTAAGTTAGTCTAAAATGCATTAATTTATCCATGGGGTAGCAAAAAGTGTCCTAGGTGCTATCAACATTCACATGAAGGACTTTTCCCCTACGTCAAGTGATTCGTGCATAGCAAGACACGCTCTTTGTACCTTGGGCCAAAGTTCGGTACACAAGATCTTATCATCTAATTGAGGTGAACTTTGAGTTCTACACAAAAAACAAACTGTTGATGCTCGATGTAGAGTAGCCCCATGGCTTCTTTGGTGCTGAATGACAGTCAACATTTAGGTATATACCTACATTTTGACGGTCAGAAGTGACACCTGCTAAAACACATGTTTTTTGCAGATCATCTGGTTCGGCGTAGGGATACGTAATTTGGTCTGGTAACTTTTTAAAGCTGTAAACTGTCAGCTGTGATCTGTCAGTCAGCACCAAAGAAGCCATGGGGCTACTGTAGTTCTAATTTCTAGGTCTTGGATTGGATACTCGGGATGGCAAGGAGTTTTGATTGCAAAAAAATGGTTTCAACTACAAATAAAGTTTAACCTGAAAGGTGGCAGTCTTATATTCACCGACTACACTAGGACCCCATCTTATAAGATACACCATGGCGGAACCACGTAAGATAAGATTGCTACCTCACAGGGTAAACTAGCGATATCTTCAAACCAACAGACAATGCAAGTTCTAAAGAATATTTATCATCAACTGTTTCCAGCCTGTCGCCGGGTCAGTTTAGTAAAATGCTTTCATCTTCCTCTATTTGTCGACATTCTTCCTTTCTTACTCTATTCCATTCTTCTCCTCTCCCTCACACACTTGATGCTATTTGCTATGCCCATCTCTTCCTTGGTCTTACTTGTGCTGCTCAACAATTATTTTACACCCATTACTGTTTCCAGCCTGTGTGTGGCCTGGGTCAGTTTTTTATTCAAAACATATATTTTCCACTACCGGCTGGCTAGGTATGTTTTAGCTTCATATACCTTAAGATCCAACTTAAAGACTAGGACACACACAACTTCCAGTCTCGTAAATTCATCACTGTGAAAGGGTAAACCCTAATTTCCCCAATGATAATTTTCTTTTGCCATGCCGGGAATTGAACCCGGGACCTTTAGATCAGTTGACAGACACACTACTGACTGAGCTAAGGTGTTGGCTGTTCCTCAAGAATATTAGAGATAAAAAAATATAAGTTTTATTTTCAAATTTTGATTTGGAATTTGTTTAAGAGGTCTTCAACTGCTTATTAGTAGACACACTCGAATTTTATTAAAATTTACTAGCACTTTAAAATGTATATCAAAATATTTATAAGTTAAGTTTATCATTTAATCTAAACTGGATCTTTTCACAAAATTAGACTACTCAATATTTTATATGCAAATACAAGGGTGCAGAATATGTCCAAATATGCGAACGAGGTTCGGGGGAAATTAAGGCAGTCCTGGGGAAATTTGGGGCAGGGAAAAGTCCAACAATTTTGTTGGTGTTTTAGTACACTCTGGTTCTGATATGGTAGTTTCATTAAGATGAAAAACAGAGGCCGATGACACTCAACACTGACACTATCAGAATGTGCCATAGTGAGGCAGTGTCGGTGTAAGCACAAACAGTTGCGGTGTCTAGGGGCTAAGATAATGGGTCAGTTCTAAATGATAAGTCAGAGGTTGAGATAAGGGGAAAAAGAAAAATCTAATAATTCAACCTGGCTAAAGGCGTGATTGAGTGATGAGTCATAAGTCACCTACCCTAGCAGGTGTCTGGTAGCTATAGCGGGCAGGTGGGGGAGGGTGGATAAGGGTGGGCGATGTTTTGTTTTGGTTTGAATTCAGTCACTCGTTATATCACGGCCTAATTACACGGAGATGTGCGCACAGTTTATTTAAATTTGTGACATGCGGTTTGTAATAATTGTGTAGACATGAAATTGTTGTTTTTAGTGGACCTATTAAGGTTTGCACATTGTACAATAGCTAAATATTAATTAGATGGTTTAGTGAAACAAATGATTACTATGTCAACTGTGCTTATATATATTGGGGTGACCTGGTGGTCTAGGGGTAAGGTGTCAGACTTCTATGCTGGCGTCTGGGGTTCAATCCTTGGTCCCGGCAAAGATTTATTTGATTACCAAACCCTTCCTTCACCTCTGACAAGACATCTTGTGAATGTGGGG
>CABFVX010007580.1:0-13018 GCA_902151425.1 Timema shepardi
TTAGTATTTAAAGCGTATAACCCGAACGGGTAGTAAGACGCGGTGCTAAATAATAATAATAATAATAATAATAATAATAATAATAATAAACTAATTTAAATTAATTATAAAATTATGTGAGGACATGAGAACTCGGCTTAGCGCGCCAACGCTATACCAGTTAGCGAGGATATTGTTGGCTAAATCCAGTGTATCGTTAGGAAGATCCCACATCCCTCCAGAGTCACAGATGGCTCTGGTATCTGATAGCGATATTATTGGTCACTCATATGTAGCTGACGATTATACACGTCCATCACGACCCGCTTCAGTGTCCGCGTATTCTAACGCGCTACTCTCTTGTTGGACTAGACTGCCGATGACGGGGAGATTGAGGTTCCAATTAGGTTGGGTGTACTAAGTGCGGGTTTTTCCATTCTCTCTCTCCACACAAATGCAGGTACACTTCCTTCTAAATATAACCTTCCTAATCCCTAAAACTATCAGCGTAGTTAGTATATAAGAGTATATTCCGAACGAGTAGTAAGATGCAGTTCTAAGAGAAAAAAATATATTTGAGTGAAGAATGTTCCCGAGTATAGGATGAATCTTGGATACCTCAGGGGTGATTTGCTGAGACAAATGTCTCAGGTTCGATTCCCCCGTCTAGGTGTAATTTTTAGTCTAATTTAAATTAAATGATGTAAAATGTCTGGAGGCGATTCGGCACGTCAGTGCGTTTGATCCCGTTCTTACAAGTTTATACTACGCTGGCGGCCGGGGTTTAATCCCCGGTCCCGGCACCGATTTATCTGATTAACAAACCCTTCCTTCACCTCTGACAAGACATCTTGTGAATGTGGGGCATGCCAGGCCTCCACTGTGGTTCGGATTCCACGTTAAACTGTAGGTCCTTCATTTCATCTCACAATCACCCTACCATTACACATTAAGTGTAAGTGCGTGTAACCCGAACGGGTAGTAAGACGCGGTGCTAATAATAATAATAATACAAGTTTATAAAAAAAATTAAAGAATAATGCATAAAATAATTAAAAAGATAGCTTGTGAGATAAAAAACAAGAACAATATTAATATATTATAAAAAATATTATTATTTTGATATTTAAAAAACAATACGTAGATTCGATTCACGTTGATTGCATACTCTCACCCCCTTTTCGATTCCAAGTTTTGGTTCCCTGATCCCCCACCCCCTTCCTCCTCCCTTAAACAACCAGTTCTCTGTCTCTCTCTAGCCAAAGCCTGATGTCGCATTTAATATTCCGGATACCATTAGGAGCGTTGCGGTCGGCGCTATGCCAGTCATTTTGCATTATTTCCTGAGCCGCGAAACGCACGCAAGCACGCAACGGTTTAAATTGCGGTTTTCAGGGGGTGAGGGGGGGGCTAAATATGCACCAGATTTTGCTCGTGTGCATCGCCCGCCCTTGTTTTTAGAACAAGGGGGTAGTCTGAGGGGAAGGGAGGTTATGTCCTCTACTACTAATCAGCAACACTGGTACTTATTGCCGGTAGGGCCACGTTACGTGAGGTCCAGGGTTCGATACTTTTTGTGTTCACTGCGCTTTTTATTTTAATTATGTTACCAACACTGATTGTGTGACCATGTCCGTGTGTGTGGAAAAATTAACTAATCATTCAGGGGAGTGCTAAAAAAATGTGCTTAATTTAAATTCTGTTTCTAATGTCATAGCGTAGAAGTATTTTCACTTTCTCATTTAAAAATAAATTATTGTAACAGTAATATTTATATAGTGCGTGTATGGGCTACATCTCTCTTAGCCCAGTAGTGTAAAAATTAGCGCGTACTAATGTACCGTTGCCCAGGGGATATACTTATGTACTAACAGTACATCCTTTCTGTGGAGGCTCTTTCATGTCCTTATAAGATGAGATGATGGTGATAGTGAGTATGAGGGTGATAGTGAGTATGAGGGGTATAGTGAGTATGAGGGGGATAAGGAGTATGAGGGAGATAGTCAGTATGAGGGGGATAGTGATTATGAGGGTGAAAAGAGTATGAGGGAGATAGTCAGTATGAGGGGGATAGTGATTATGAGGGTGATAAGGAGTATGAGGGTGATAGTGAGTATGAGGGTGATAGTGAGTATGAGGGGGTAGTGAGTATGAGGGTGATAAGGAGTATGAGGGTGATAGTCAGTATGAGGGGGATAGTGAGTATGATGGTGATAGTGAGTATGAGGGGTATAGTGAGTATGAGGGGTATAGTGAGTATGAGGGGTATAGTGAGTATGAGGGGGATAAGGAGTATTAGGGAGATAGTCAGTATGAGGGGGATAGTGAGTATGAGGGTGATAGTGAGTATGAGGGGTATAGTGAGTATGAGGGGGATAAGGAGTATGAGGGAGATAGTCAGTATGAGGGGGATAGTGATTATGAGGGTGAAAAGAGTATGAGGGAGATAGTCAGTATGAGGGGGATAGTGATTATGAGGGTGATAAGGAGTATGAGGGTGATAGTGAGTATGAGGGTGATAGTGAGTATGAGGGGGTAGTGAGTATGAGGGTGATAAGGAGTATGAGGGTGATAGTCAGTATGAGGGGGATAGTGAGTATGATGGCGATAGTGAGTATGAGGGTGAAAAGAGTATGAGGGAGATAGTGAGTATGAGGGGAATAGTATGAGGGTGTGGAACCAGTGGAAACACTTAAACATAACTTAAGCCTAACAAACCAAACCCTGGAGACTGTTGGGATGATTTTCTTATTCGGGAAAAATTCCCAAGGTACCAGCCGGGAATCTTACTCAAAACCCCTAGGGTTGTAACTATTTGCACTGACGACTACACCGCGGGGCTAGTTATTGTAGCAGTAGAAATATTATACCTCCAATTTAAGGGGAATGCTGAGGTTTAACTAACCCTCTCTCCCCCACCCACATCCATCCAGCAAAAAAAGAAAAAAAAATGAACTTACAATTCTGTCTGTGTCTTCGGCCAAAATGGTTTAATGGGTTTTGTTTATAATTAATATTATAGTATTATTTTGAACTTTGATTCTAGCCACAGGCATTAATTAGTTTACAAAATACTGATTTTTGAAAATTCTAAATTTTCCAAAAATGACTAACGATTTGACTCAAAATAGATGTGTGGAAAGGGTTTTACGTCACAAATAAACGTGTATGTTATTTTTCTAAAAACACAATAGATTTTCATATGACGGTAGTTTATTTATGATTGCTTTTTGAGAAATCTATTTTTTTCTTAATTATTGTAAGGTTTTTATTAAAAATGTATTTAGGAACTTTTTTAATTTGAATATCAAAATAGCGTTGGTTTTTCAGAGAAAAGCATTAAGATGTATCTTACTGATAGGTGATTTTTGAAATTTGTCACAAACTAATCAAGACTATAACAAAATACGTAAGATGTTGTCGTAACATTTACTTAACATGAAATAGGAAAAATGGCTAGTGTGATGACTATGTCTGTGACGCCCCTTAATATCAACCTCCCCGGAACAACATTTTACGATGTTATTATTGTTATTCTAACTACAAAAAATGACAGCTTCCTGTCATATCACTGAATATGGGAAAGAGATCTAATTACTTATATAGATGTTGGATAAGGTTTTCACTATGAAAGTAGATCTAGTAGCTTTGCTTCTTTTCAGATAATGCTCTTTCAATGAAAGTAGATCTAGTAACTTTTCTAACTATCAGATAAGGTTATTCCTATTTAAAAGTAGAACTAGAAACTTTCCTAACTGTCAGATAAGGTTCTTCCAAAGAAAGTAGATCTAGTAGCTTTTCTAACTCTCAGATAAGGTTCTTCCTGTATAAAAATAGATCTAGTAACTTTCCTAACTGTCAGATAAGGTTATTCAGATGAAAATAAATCTAGTAAGTTGTCTAGTTGTCAGATAAGGTTCTTTCCATGAAAATTAGGCTGTAGTAAGACGCTAGTAAACTAAAATAAAATGTCGTTTCTTCCAAGCGATTGCTAATGAACTAGTGTTTTGTAATCAGTCTAATTAAGGAGCTGTTTTGAGGCTACCTTGTCAATATCATGATCCGAGCTCTGTTATCTTGCCACATGTTTTGTTGGAGTATTTCACAATAGGTTGCCCTCGGTTTGACTTCCGGGACCACAATCTCAGATAACACCGCAAGCAGACACAGACCTAGCGCCCTTAAAAACGTGCGGACTTTCTCACAACTTGAATTATCTGCCGGGAACATATAAACCCTTAGTTTGTATAATTATATTCCTTGACAGAATTTATTTTCTTTATTATGTATCACAAATTGGCACGTGAAGGCTATCCACTACTGAAGGGATGTGAAGGTCTCTTTTTAAATGCGAATAGAAGTTTGAAATATGGAAAGAAAATATGAGTTTGAAGTCCAAGCCAAGATAAGGTCCTTGTAGTTGTCACATGACATCGCTTTCAGTGTTTAAATTAACTACCAAGGGCATCTTGATAAAAATTAATTCTTAGTAATAAACATAGCTCATATATTATTTTATAGTAATACACAAATCGCACTATATTATTTTATAGTAATAAACAAAGCCCATTGTATTATTTTATAGTAATAAACAAAGCCCATTGTATTATTTTATAGTAATAAACAAAGCCCACTGTATTATGTTATATTAATAAACAAAGCCCACTATATTATTTTATAGTAAGAAACAAAGCCCACTATATTATTTTATAGTAATAAGCAAGGCCAACTATATTATTTTATATTAATAAACAAAGCCCACTATATTATTTTATAGTAATAAACAAGGCCAACTATATTATGTTATAGTAATAAACAAAGCCCACTGTATTATGTTATATTAATAAACAAAGCCCACTATATTATTTTATAGTAAGAAACAAAGCACACTATATTATTTTATAGTAATAAACAAAGCCCACTATATTATTTTATATTAATAAACAAAGCCCACTATATTATTTTATAGTAATAAACAAAGCCCACTAAATTATTTTATAGTAATAAGCAAGGCCAACTATATTATTTTATAGTAATAAATAAACCACACTATATTATTTAATGCTGACGTATCTGAATTTATCCCTGTTTACATTATATATGTCATTTAATCTTCAGTCGGGGTTAAAATAATGTTAATTAGCTGTCATAAAAAATTATATATTGAAATATGTCATATTTATTGAAATATCTAAAATATGTTCATAATTTATATGATTTATCCTTACTTCGAGATGTTTTCAAGATGTGAAGTTTATTGTGAATTTTAAAGTTGAAACAAAAGAGAATGTTATCTTGGACCCAGACATTTCGTAGCTTCGCATCCCCTTTACCCTTTGACCCTTTTTCCCTAAATTCCTTACTCTAATATCAAGCAAGTTCACATGCGATAAGTAACTTGACGTAAGAAACATTTTTGTTCCGTGTAAAGCCATTTTTATTTTTAAATGATTAACTAGCCGGATTTTTAAATATAATGTTATGCACAGTACATTGTTAAGGATAAGGGATAATTTTTGGGGTGGTTTTTGGGACATACACTCTACAATAACTATCGGCAGACTTATTGCCAATAAATCAAATCTATGAAATGTAGCAAAGGAGAATACATGGATGCAGATGGGAGGGAAAAAAATGATATACCTGAAAGAGATAATGTAATGAGATGGACTGGATAGAACTAGCTCAATATAGTGATAGGGTGTAGTGAGGACTGGATATAACTATACCCCGATTTTGGTTGGAAGAACAGTAGGGAAAACCCAACCATATTTCTTTGCGGCCAACATCGACAGTATTTCTTTATTTAATTTGTGTTATTTTATAGGTTTTGATAATATCTACCAAATGTGATAGCTTCAAATAACATGACTTCATGTATACATATATTAAAATGGTTTTAGTAACTTTAGTAACTAGCTTCTACTGTTCTTCATATCAAAATCATACTATAGTTCAAGATAGGGATATGGTGTAATGAGATGGACTGGATAAAACTAACTTAAGATAGGCGTAAGGTGTGATGAGGTGGACTGGATAGAACTAGCTCAATATAGGGATAGTGTGTAATGAGGTGGACTGGGTAGAATTAGCTTACTGGCGTACTTTTGTAAGTGTGGAAATGAACTTTCAAGTTCTTAGTACTTAGAGAGAGTAAGTATTTGAATGTATATAAATATGAAAGTAGAGGAACACGTTTCAAGAAAGTAATCAGCTTGCTTTCTTTGCAAGGTTATAACCAAAAGTTAGGGAAAATAAGGTCAGAATGATTGGGAAATACTCGTCGCTGGTTATGATGGTCTATAGACTATGGTGCAGATATATATTAAATTGAAACTTTTTAGTGGCTGACTTGATGTTTTTTTTATATCTTTAGTATACATTTCAAATGTCATTCATTTATCCTTACAAATCAGTCTGAGTTATTATTCGTGCGAGGATTGTTCACCGAAAATTGACGGACGAACGATCCAGCTCAGGTAACAGGCGACTATTTAGAGCCGACCAAACTCTTCGTCGCTTAGCGGTCTCAACCACTGAACCACCGAGACCGGCGATACGGTGGTTTAACGGGTGTTGGGCATCGGGGAGAAATCTTCCCCTCGCCCACCCCCGTTTACCCCTTAAACTCATATTCTCTCTCTTTCTCTCTCATTTTTGCTCTTTTCTAAAATGACATTTTCATTGAATAAACCACAATCGTGGTATTTACCCGCTACCTTGATGATGGGGGAGGGGGGGGGTTACCTCTAGTGTGTCCTAGACCTCAACCCCCTCTTTCCCCCCTTTCCCATCTCTTTAACTAGAACCACACTTTAATTTTTGAGGTCTCACCTTGACCTATCTCAACGGTTCCTAACCACCCCTTACAGTTCACCGCAATATCGTTCGTTAGGTTGGAACGCAAGAAGACATTAGTTGGTCTTTCCCTTCCTTCGTCTCTGTTTGTTTGTTTGTTTGTTTGTTTACCTGTTGCGTTGCCATGGTTACCACGATGATACTTTTTATTTGTCTATTTTTCAAGGATGTTGCCTACCTGTGACGTCATGGCAGGTCAAGAAAGCATCTCCCATTTTAATTAATTTATATTCTATTCAGCGAGTTTAAAAAAAAATCGAAGTTAAATAATAATATTTAGCACCGCGTCTTACTACCCGTTCGGGTTATACGCTTTAAGTACTAATTAAGCTAATTGATTAAGAATTGGGAAGGTTGAATTAGAGGAAGTGAACCCGCATTTTCGTGGAGGGAGAGTGGAAAACCATATAGGAAAAACCACCCCCAGTTCACCCGACCGAGATTCGAACCTCGATCTCCCCGTCCTCAGCAGTAGAGCTCAACACGACAAGCGCGTTAGCCAACTACGCCACCGAGGCGGGTTCGAAGTTAAAACAAACACCATGAATTCTTATATGATTGTAAAAAATAGTCCTATAGTGTCACAAAATTATTATTTCTTTATTGAAGTAGTTTTTTGTGTAAATTATTTTTTTAATAAATTATCTACAAGTCAGGCTATTTGGCTTATTCATGAAAATGTCCTGTAAGAGTCTTCCTGTCGGGAGGTAGTTAAAAAAGGTCCGTGGAAGCAAATATATATCTAGAATAGGAATCAAGGAAAAGCTAATTTTTAAAAAGCAAGTCAATTAGTTCAAGGAGCAAATAGCGTAGTGAGTGTGTAAACTCGTCAGAGGAAGAGGGGAAGTGTTTTCTGTAAATAAAGAAGATACCTCTTAGAGCGAACTCATTTTCTTCCCTCTCTTTCTATTCCTTACATTGGTGTCTAAGTGTGATTAGTGCTTGGACTGCTTAGGTCCGTCAAGTTGGGATACAACCCGCTCCGCAAGATAGCTTCGAAATCTCCGAGTAGGCAACGTCGTTTAAGGTGGGGTGGAAGGGGACGCGAGAAAAGACCAGTGTTTTGGCAGTTTTTATATCAAAACATTTCTTTGGACCAAATAAATAAAATATTGCTCCGGTAGCAAAGTTTAGTTTAATTTTCTTCACGTGGTGATATCAACAATTGTTGATTATCTGTTAAGGGTGTCCTGGAATTTAGTGACAATTTTTTTTCCTTAATTTAAAAAGTTTGTCATCTAATGCCTCTATGCTCATGACAGATATTCAACAACTGTTGATATAACTATTACTTTCACCAATTAGGGTCAAGAGTTCATTCCCAAGCTTTTTCAGGAGAAGGGGTCAGGTTTTATTTATTTTATTCCTGAAGTAGGTTTTTCTTACCTTCCTTACAATTTGTGTATCCCTTGTTCAAATTCAATTAATTTAGTGGATCTCAAAATTTTTCATAAATTATATTTGCAAATATCAATGCTAAAAAAAAATTTATCAAAGAGTTCTTACAAAAATAATTATTAAAATGTAGTCATTAATCATTGTCAAGTAGATAACTTAATTTTTCTGGTAGGTTTCGCTGTGACTAGACAACAGAAGAAATTATAATTTAGTGACTTCTCGTTTAAATTCACTCGCATCCAAGACGAGAAATATCCCAATTTAAGTGCACCTAGAATTTTAAGCCACCTCTTAAAAATACACTTAAAAGTGTCTTATACTTTAAGGCACTCTCCCAATGCAGGATTTCTGACGAGAAATAGTTTTAAAAAACCCTTAAACAATTTTCAATTAGCATAACATTTTCTATTGAGATTGTTTTAAATATTATTTTCATTGAAAGAAGTAGGCTATAAATAGTTTTTAAAACATTCACTTAAATATAAAAACTGCAAAATCTCACGTAAAAAACATCGTAATGGATAAGATAAATTTATTTTCGTACATTTACTTTGGATTATAAAAACTTAACTAAGATTTTATTGATATAGGAACATGTTTATACCTTTTGCCTCCAATTTTATTTAGTCTGAATCATAATTTTGAATACCAAAATGCTTTTTAAATAATGCGGGAATTTTTAACGTCTTCGATGCGTCTTAGCATTATGGTAATCGGTGTACTTAAGCTATTTTATAGACTTTACTTAATTAATCTAAATACAAAAATAAAATCAATTTGTCTTAATAACAAACAGCGCAGTTTTAACCATCACATCCGATTCAAGAATTTAATACAACTTTAAACTTTTACAAAATATAAGACATGTTTATGATAAAATTTTGATAAATATCAGGAAAATAATTAATAGGTTTTATTTTTATCTTCTATAAGCATTTTAAAAACATTATTTATTGGTCATGTTCTATTAGAAACCTGACAGATTCGCAGTCCATGCACGAACTAAGCATTATCAATAGTATTCATTTTTGAACTTACAGTAGCCCCGTGGCTTCTTTAGTGCTAACTGACAGCTCACAGCTGACTTCTGACAGTCAACATTTAGGTATATACCTAAATGTTGACTGTCAAAAGTGACAGCTGCTGAACACATGTTTTTGCAGATCATCTGGTTCGGCGTAGGAATACATAATTTGGTCTGGTAAATTTTTAAAGTTGTCAGTCAGCACCAAAGAAGCCATGGGGCTGTTGTAGCTTATTATTAAATATTATATACTATTTCATACTTTAAATATATTACAAAACCGTGAGTGAAATAAATAATTTACCGGCAATAGGTCCATGTAATTGTGCACCGTTATGCTACTTAGATATTACAATTCCTGGTGAAAGTGTTGGGTGTTTAGTGTTGTCCTAGGTTAAGCTAGTTTATAGGTCTATATCCCTGAGTATGTGTTCGCCCTGTTAACCAGTTAGTACAATAATTATTCCAGTTCTAGTGTTGAGTTTTTTAGTGTTGATATCCTAGGCTAAATATTGTTTTTAAATCTATTGCCCTGTAAATAATTCATTCACGACCTTAGTTTACTTGAATGGCAGCTCAAAATGTTACTAGAAGTAGTCCCTAATATATCCCTACGCCAACAGCTGACATCTATAACTTTGGATGACTGTAATGAAAACAGATGGTAATATATGAATATGATGGTTAACCACAGTAATTTAGGACAATATTATTTATATATTTATTTGAGGTCGGACACAAAGTTTATTTATTGTTTTATTACACTTAAAAAAATTAATATTCACACAACTTTCACAAAAACTTCTAACGAACATAGCCTCAAAATGGAACCTGATGAATTTAAGCCATGTGGTTGAACATTTAGAAAACAAGTTCTTTACAATGATGCACCCACGCAGTAGATGAACATATTTTATTCAGTTAAATATTTTGAATTACGATAAAATAATCATAAAATCATTTATTATATATAAAAAAATTACAAGTATTTTCTTGTTTCCGAGTAAATACGATGCCTGTATTAAAAGGTATTAATTTACGCACTACATTGCACATAATCAATAACGTTCCAAAACGAAGAATAAATACTTTTAACTATTTTTAAAATATTGTTTCTAGTTGAATAAATATAAATTATAAAAGTAATGAAATAATATTAGAAAAATTAAGTGTACGTTATTTTAAACGTAAAATATAACTGTTAATTAAAGATATTTACATTTATAACAAAACAGCGATCTTTTACAGGTGTATTGGTTTTCAAATCGTTCAAATCCTGAATCTAGGGTTGTTTATTATTATTATTATTATTAATATTATCAGCACTGCGTCTTACTACCCGTTCGGGCTATACACACTTACGCTAATGTGTAATGGCAGGGTGATTGTGAGATGAAATGGAGGACCTACAGTTTAACGTGAGATCCGAACCACGGTGGAGGCCTGGCATTCCCCACATTCACAAGATGTCTTGTCAGAGGTGAAGGAAGGGTTTGGTAATCAGATAAATCTGTGCCGGGACCGAGGATTGAACCCCGGCCGCCAGCATAGAAGACTGACACCTTACCCCTAGACCGCCAGGTCACCTAGGGTTGTTAACCCCAGCTTGTCATTGAGCCAATTTTATGTTTGAAACCACCTGGTGCGATTCGTGTATATGTCTATGAATCTCTACGATGCCATGGACTCTTTAATACATGATTTCTTCACAACGACCACAATTCATTTAAACTTGGTACATTATTACAACTACTCACGTTTATATTAGTCCTACACGCAAACCAACAATCAAATAAAGAGGAAAAACATGTAACAAATCATTCGCTCAACCATAATCGTTTTAACCTAACTGTCCGGGCAACAATAATTCTTCTTCATATCAGTCCTCAATATAAAATGTATTGTATTTAAAAACACGTTTGTTACATGAGTAGCTACGATTATTTTTTATGTTTAGTATACGCGCAAATTGTTTTCTCGTCTTGTTTTTATTATTTCATACCAATGTCGAAAAAAAAACCCACAATAATATGGTGTTGTGTCAGTAATGAGATGGGCGTGTCTTTGATTCTTTTTTATGGGAGCCACCTCCTTCTCTCGATAAGCTCCGCCCACAGGCGGACGATAAGCCACGCCCCTTCTTCCTCTTCTCAGATGAGACTAAACATTGGCACTAAGTAGCATTCTCCAGAGATCTTCTGAATTAGTGTGGAGCTATAGACCGTCCACTGTGAGCTTAGCTCTTAGTGTGGGTCTATAGTCAGTCCACTGCGAGCTTAGCTCTTAGTGTGGGGCTATAGACCGTCCTCTGCGAGCTTAGCTCTTAGTGTGGGGCTATAGTCCGTCCACTACAAGCTTAGTTCTTATTGTGGAGCTATAGACCGTCCACTGCGAGCTTAGCTCTTATTGTGGGGCTATAGTCCGTCCACTGTGAGCTTAGTTCTTAGTGTGGGGCTATAGTCCGTCCACTGCGAGCTTAGCTCTTAGTGTGGGTCTATAGTCCGTCCACTGCGAGCTTAGCTCTTAGTGTGGGGCTATAGTCCGTCCACTACAAGCTTAGTTCTTAGTGTGGGGCTATAGTCCGTCCACTGCGAGCTTAGCTCTTAGTGTGGGTCTATAGTCAGTCCACTGCGAGCTTAGCTCTTAGTGTGGGGCTATAGACCGTCCACAACGAGCTTAGCTCTTAGTGTAGGGCTATAGTCCGTCCATTGCGAGCTTAGCTCTTAGTGTGGGGCTATAGACCGTCCACTGCGAGCTTAGCTCTTAAAGTGGGGCTATAGACCGTCCACTGCAAGCTTAGCTATTAGTGTGGGCTATAGTCCGTCCATTGCGAGCTTAGCTCTTAGTGTGGAGCTATAGACCGTCCACTGCGAGCTTAGCTCTTAGTGTGGAGCTATAGTCCGTCCATTGCGAGCTTAGCTCTTAGTGTGGAGCTATAGAGCGTCCACTGCGAGCTTAGCCCTTAGTGTGGGCTATAGTCCGTCCATTGCGAGCTTAGCTCTTAGTTTGGAGCTATAGACCGTCCACTGCGAGCTTAGCTCTTAGTGTGGAGCTATAGTCCGTCCACTGCGAGCTTAGCTCTTAGTGTGGGGCTATAGTCCGTCCACTGTGAGCTTAGCTCTTAGTGTGGGGCTATAGTCTGTCCACTGCGAGCTTAGCTCTTAGTGTGAAGCTATAGACCGTCCACCGCAAGCTTAGCTCTTAGTGTGGGGCTATAGTTCATCCACTGCGAGCTTAGCTCTTAGTGTGAGGTTATAGCCCGTCCACTGCGAGCTTAGTTCTTAGTGTGGGGCTATAGACCATCCACTACAAGCTTAGCTCTTATTGTGGGGCTATAGTCCGTCCACTGCGAGCTTAGCTCTTAGTGTGGGGCTATAGTTCATCCACTGCAAGCTTAGCTCTTAGTGTGGGGCTATAGTCCGTCCACTGCGAGCTTAGCTCTTAGTGTGTATTTATAATACATTGACTGTGAGGTGTCCCTTATTTTTATCAAAGATAAAATAAAATGAAAGTCAAATTAAATAAATTATTTTTAAATAAGAAAGATAAATGCACACATGACCAAATATTTCCACTAAACTAATATTTGGTGATGTGAATGAGACACATATTTATCGAGTCAAGGGCGTTAAAAATTATATTAAATTTTACTATCAAAATTAAAATCTCAAATACCCGCCTCGGTGGCGTAGTTGTCTAACGCGCTTGTCGTGTTGAGCTCGACTGCTGAGGACGGGGAGATTGAGGTTCGAATCTCGG
>CABFVX010007580.1:14306-29880 GCA_902151425.1 Timema shepardi
ATTATTATTATTATTATTAGCACCGCGTCTTACTACCCGTTCGGGTTATACGCACTTACGCTAATGTGTAATGGTAGGGTGATAGTGAGATGAAATGAAGGACCTACAGTTTAACGTGGAATCCGAACCACGGTGGAGGCCTGGCATTCCCCACATTCACAAGATATCTTGTCAGAGGTGAAGGAAGGGTTTGGTAATCAGATAAATCTTTGCCGGGACCGAGGATTGAACCCCGGACCCCCAGCACAGAAGTTTGACACCTTACCCCCTAGACCGCCAAGTCACCCACCTACAACCACAACCAGACTTTGCCATGTCAATAAGTAAAATAATACAGAAGTCCATGACACTTTGATTCTGAAGATAAAGAGGAAAGCTCGCTGCTAGTTCTCAAATATCTTAGCATTTTCTGTTGTGAGCCTATAGAAAAATTACTGCACGTGTTAGAGGAAGGATAAATATAAATAGATCTATTTTTTGTCAAACTTGTTCTCATAGCTCCATAAATATGTGTAAAAAAATCGTTGAAAAAGAGATAATGTTACATTTTCACACTTTTTTTTTATTAATAAAACTCGAAATATAGGGTTGTTAAGAAAAAAGAGCCCTGTTGGAATCGTTATACTTTATTTTGGCGTGAACCATAATATTTTGAAATAACTCATCAGATAATTAAATATTGCATTAAAGCTAAACGTCCGCGTGGTAATTTCTCGCTTCTAAAAGGGCGCCGCCTTCTTTAGTGGATCTATTTTCACACAAACTAAGCCCCACTGGAAGGTGAGAAGCTTCCAGAAAGTAGGCTCACCATTCAACCCTATCGTGGAAACACTTTCATCCCCAAACATAAGGGTAACTAAGCAATCAAGGCATGTAGACCGAGGAGGGGTGTTCTTGCGGCGTATGGAAACATGAGTGAGCTGAGACTACGGCGGGAGAGAGGGGGGAGATGAAGGAGTTGGTGTTTCAGGTTAAGAGTTGGATTTATAACTAACAAAAACCCTTTTAGGTCCATACAAAAACTAGTTAATGTATAGATACAAAATAATAATAAAACTAAAAACGTTGGACAATAATTTTAGTTAACAGTTGTAAGTAGAGAAATGTAGTTTCGGCGACCGCCTTGAAGAGCGCCTTCCTTCATTACAGAGGAGAATAGCTGGTTGCTGAGACAGAGATACTCAGGGGCACGACCTCTTACATTAAAAGGTAGGTAGACCCTACAACAAATCTTAGTTGGGAGGATTTGGAAACACCTCAATCTTTAATCAAATGTATTTTAATTTTTAAATAAACATTATTGTAATGTTAGGCCGAGTAGATTACCAATCATTATGGGGAGTGAAAAGCAAATTAACCACTTTTCCTAGTTTCTCAACTGACAAAAAAGATCTAGATCGCTGAAGAATTATAGAGGTACGATTTGGTTTTAATATAGGTCCACAATAATTATGGTTTGATCAGGAATATAAAAACTACAGCTACTCTTAATATCTCAAAGAATATTATATTACCCGCCTCGGTGGCGTAGTTGGCTAACGCGCTTGTAACGTGTTGAGCTCGACCGCTGCGGACGGGGAGATCGAGGTTCGAATCTCGGTCGGGTGAACTGGGGGTGGTTTTTCCTTAAATGGTATTCCACTCTCCCTCCACGCGAATGCAGGTTCACTTCCTCTAATTAGACCTCCCCAATTCCTAGTCCATTAGAGTAATTAGTACTTAAAGCGTATAACCCGAACGGGTAGTAAGACGCGGTGCTAAATATTATTATTATTAATATTATATTAATTCTGATATGAAATGAAATGTTTATCATCAATCTAATTAATAATATTCCAGTTTTATTTAAAGGTTGAAGAATACGATTATTATACTTATGTTATTTATTTTGAAGCTAATTTACATATCCATTAAGTAAAATAATAGTAGATAAGGATAGTAAGGAACTTTTTTTTACCGCTATAAAGTTCAATAAAAAATGTTCACTTAAGTTATTCATAAGTCAAGTCATTTAATCTTCAGCTGTCACTATGGATGGATAACATCAGTACTACTAATAATAAAGTAAATTATTATTATTGTTATTGTTAGCAACGCGTCTTACTACCCGTTCGGGTTATACGCACTTACGCTAATGTGTAATGGTAGGGTGATTGTGAGATGAAACGGAGGACCTACAGCTTAACGTGGAATCCGAACCACGTTGGAGGCCTGGCATTCCTCACATTCACAAGATGTCTTGTCAGAGGTTGAAGGAGGGGTTTGGTAATCAGATAAATATGTGCCGGGACCGAAGATTGAACCCCGGCCGTCAGCACAGAAGTCTGACACCTTACCCCTAGACCACCAGGTCACCTATATAAAGTAAATTGAAATCAAAGTTGGCGGCAACATCAGTGTGTATTTTATAGAAATTCCTTCCTAGATAATTATATCCTACTGTTGGTGAGCTTAATTAGTAATTAGTGGGTAGAGAGCTTGAGTAATAGTCTGTGTAATCCTGGGTTTGACACATGTCGGGGTCGTTAACTAGCAAACTGTGTTAATGTGTTTAAAATATCATACGATTAAGAAAATATAATAAAGTTAAAGTTTTTCAACTTCAAGTCAGGAAAGTATTTCAAGAAGTCTTGCGATTTAAGAAATTATTTTACTACATATATTTATATATATTTTAAAAGTGATTTTAATATATTTGTACTTAATTTTTAATTGTTAAACTGATTCAAAGATTTCCAAATTCTAACCTTAAAAACAGAAACCCGGTGTTCAACGTTAAGCTATTTCCCACTTTACATAATCGTGTTCAAACGACGTATTTCTAATGTATTAAATCAATGACACAAAGACTTCGGTTTACGAACTCAAGACCATTTTAAAGAAATCTGTGAACTTGGTGGTTTAATGGGAAACCAGATACGACAAGAATCTGAAAAAAAAATAGCATAACTCACATTTATTTTGGGTCTTTTTTCCAGATCAATTAAAATAATAATAGCGAGTATGAAAAGTAAAAAAAAGGACATTTGTAGTTCAAATTTGAAATACATAAGAACCCACTTCGGTGGCTGCCTGATCTAACGCGCTACTCACGCAATAAATTATACTTCCGATGGCGGGAAGATCAAGGTTCGAAACTAGGTCAAGTGTATTGAGAGAGGTTTTTTCAAGAATGGTTTTTCATTCTCCCACCACGCAAATATGGGTACACTTTCTCTAAGAATAACCTTCCTAATCCTTATAACCATCAACGCAATTAGTGCATAAGCGTATAACACGAACGGGTAGTAAGACTCGGTGCCGATACAGTTGTTTCAAACAGTCCGTTGTTTGTTGACGTAAACCCAACTGGCCATGTATAGCCCATTTGTTCCTCTTTCTAGTTTCGCGCATGCGCACAAAGACCGTGATAGTAATAGGAAAGGAGGGAGGTCTGAGTCAATCATGGGAAAACCGCACTCTGTGTCGGTTGTGGGGGGGAGAGGACAGAGCAACAGGAGAGGGGAGGAGAGCCCGGCACGTCAGATCGCTCTCTGCTGTCGACAAGTCAAGAGCTATTCCGTCTTCTCTCTCTCTCTCTCGCGTGTCCGTGCGTGCGTGTGTGTGTAGAGTACCAGCCGTCCACGTGTCTTATGGACCATGTGCGCTGCGACAACTTAACCTGATGTGACGTCCGCGTGATGGTGACTCATTTGTTGTGACTTGAGGGATTTTTACTAATGTGCAAAGAAGATTTTTTTTAAATTGTTTTAAAATCATTTTATAAATCTGAAGAAAAAAAAGGTAAAGAAGTGTTTTATTTGGTGCGTGTTTTATTTTGATTGATTAGGAATGTGTTTTTTTTAAAACAAACCTGTGATAAGAATTTATAAAAAAATTCTGCTTTGGATTTAAAAAAATATATAAATTTATCGTTACTTATGTTTGTATCCAAACATTAAAAAAAAATCAAACTAAATTTTAAAAAAAGGAACAAATGATAATGTCCACGATTTATTTTTATCGATTAAAACAATGAAATTATCATCCGACACAATTTATTTTAAAGTGTGTTCGTCACCCTGTTTTTTGTTGTTGTTGTTATCATTCCGTAACCTCAATACCTGACTATCATAATTGCTGATGCAGGTTAATGTGAGGACTAGTGTGGACCAACCCTTCCCAGCCTCCCCTCACACAGACTAACACCCCCCACCCCCTCCATAACAACCCCCTCCCAACAAATGTCACGGACAATATTATGGAAATTTCGCGGTCAGGATTTCATGAGTGACAATTCCACTAGTGTTTTAACGGCGACTATCCGTGAGGTCGACGGATACACGAGGAGTACAGAGGTGGTCAAGGAAACTGCAACAACCGCTAGACACAGAAATAACCAAAGTTCGTGTGTGTCGGGGCGTGGATTTATTCTAAATTCTGAATTTGTTTGAGGAATTTTTGCTGTCGTTAGGAGTGAGATAGCAATGTCGGCGATTTAATTGTTTAATCAGGGTATTTTGATTGAAAATATTTTGTCGGGTTTTATTTTTTAAGTTGTGACATATATATTTTTATTTGCGACTTTTTATTTTTGGTGAAGATAAAAAAAATCGTGTTATCTTGGTGAATAAAAGCCCTGGGTCTGGCTTGGTTCCCCGTCGGCGGACTTTCAGGGCCTCCCCGATGCATCTGCCGGGCCCGTTGGCAACCGTATCTTCAGCGTGCGCGGGTGAAGGTGCGTTCACCTGCAAGAAACGTCGGACGATGGCCGACGGCGGCAACGACAACAACGACTCCGCCAACGGTAACGGTGGCGGTAACAACGGCGCGGGCGCCAACGAGGACCTCTGGTGGACGGAGAGGGTGCTGTGCGAGGTGCAGGCCGAGCACTCGGGGGAGCTGGTCAGGACGGGGAGTCCCTACTTCCTCTGCTCGGCGCTACCGACGCACTGGAGGTCCAACAAGACGCTGCCCATCGCGTTCAAGGTGGTGGCGCTAGGGGACGTCGTGGACGGGACTCTGGTGACTGTGAGGGCGGGCAACGACGAGAACTACTGCGCGGAACTGAGGAACTGCACCGCCGTCATGAAGAACCAGGTGGCCAAGTTCAACGACCTGCGGTTCGTCGGCAGGAGCGGCAGAGGTGAGTTTATTTCCTCCTGTATTTGGGGAGGAGGTCGCAGGTCAATGGTGTCCTCCTGCTTGTTTTAACAGGTTGACAGGATCTGACACGTGATGGAGGTCGCAGGTCAATGGTGTCCTCCTGCTTGTTTTAACAGATTTACAGTATCTGACTCGTGATGGAGGTCGCAGGTCAATTGTGTCCTCCTACTTGTTTTAACCGGTCGACAGTATCTGACACGTGATGGAGGTCGCAGGTCAATGGTGTCCTCCTGCTTGTTTTAACAGGTTGACAGGATCTGACTCGTGATGGAGGTCGCAAGATTCATTGCGGTGTGTCGTGACGGACCTAAGTTGGTTTTCAGCGGTTACTCGAGTATTTATCTCCAGTCTAGAGTCCGACGTGGATCTTCTGACACCCCTTGGTCCACCCACTGAGGTGGACTACTATAAACACCGTGTTCTCGTTGCCTAAGGACCCAGGTTCGCGACCTAAACGAGGGTCACGAGGATGTTACTGAAAGTTGCGACCAAAATGTTTGGTAAACAGGTCTAAGACGTCACTCTCTTGGTGGACTGCATTACCAACGACGGTGAGGTCAGGGTTCGAAATATAAATGGATGAACTGAGGGTTTTTTCTTCCATAAATGGTTTTGCCAACATCGCTTAACGTAAATGCGGTTAAATTTCTTCTAACCTAAGCGTTCATAACCCCTAGTGCATTAGCGTAGTTAGTACATATGCTTATATAATAATCACACAAATGTAAAAGGGTTATGGAAAAAGTTAGAGGAAATTCACTTGCGTTTACGTGGCAGGATATTAGCAAACATTTGAGGAAAATCCACCTTCAGTACATCCAACTGGGATTCGAACATCTATTTCTTTGTATAGCCTAACAAAACGAGCCTTTGTACGCGTGTCCACTGGTGCGTGTGAGCCGCGAATATTTAATTTCACTGTATATAATACCTGGATAAGAAGCCACGTCCCTGTAAGAAGTTGACAGTCGATCCACGCTGGAGCTAGTCTAGACCAATATCGACCCAGGTGTTCCTCAATTAGTGACCGTGGGCCGCTGTTTGAGGGTGAGATGAGGGGTTGGCCAACTGTGGTCAGAGAGGTCACTACTGGTTCATCTGTGATCGGGGAACATAACTATCCAACCGTCAACACTTTCCAACATAGCTATCCAACAGTCAACACTTTCCAACATAACTATCCAACACTCAACGCTTTCCAACATAACTATCCAACAGTCAACGCTTTCCAACATAACTATCCAACAGTCAACGCTTTCCAACATAAATATCCAACAGTCAACACTTTCCAACGTAACTATCCAACAGTCAACACTTTCCAACATAACTATCCAACAGTCAACACTTTCCAACATAACTATCCAACAGTCAACACTTTCCAACATAGCTATCCAACAGTCAACACTTTCCAACATAACTATCCAACACTCAACGCTTTCCAACATAACTATCCTACCCTCAACACTTTCCAACATAACTATCCAACAGTCAACGCTTTCCAACATAAATATCCAACAGTCAACACTTTCCAACATAACTATCTAACAGTCAACACTTTCCAACATAACTATCCAACAGTCAACACTTTCCAACATAACTATCCAACAGTCAACACTTTCCAACATAAATATCCAACAGTCAACACTTTCCAACATAACTATCCAACAGTCAACACTTTCCAACATAACTATCCAACAGCCAACACTTTCCAACATAACTATCCAACAGTCAACACTTTCCAACATAACTATCCAACAGTCAACACTTTCCAACATAACTATCCAACAGTCAACACTTTCCAACAAAACTATCCAACAGCCAACACTTTCCAACATAACTATCCAACAATCAACACTTTCCAACATAACTATCCAACAGTCAACACTTTCCAACATAACTATCCAACCCTCAACACTTTCCAACATAACTAGAAAGTTATTTTCAATCTTCACGACTACTCGTCCTAAATATCCACATATTTAAACTAATGTATAGGGTTTTGTGAGTAGCCATTTTTCCCTTAGAGCCGAGTTAGAATAATGTAGAGCAATATTTGTATAGAAAAAAGTTCCAAGTTAAATATCTGTATTTGATCTAGGAAAAAGGCATTAATAAATACGTCAACAATTAATTTAGAATTATTATTTTTTTGTGAAAATATTACAATCAAACCATTTTTATAGCATCGCATCCTACTACCCTTTCAGGTTTTAAGTTTATGTGCTAATTATGCTAATGGTTTAAATGTTTAGGGATGCTATATTTATAGGAAGTGCACCCACATTTGTGTGGAAGTATAGTGAAAAACCATTTTGGAAAAAATCCCCTGACCGAGATTCGAATCTCAAGCTTCCCGTCATCGGCAGTCTAGTCCACTGCGAGAGTAGCGCGTCAGACAACGCAGCCACTGAAATGGGTAGCACAAATTTGAATTTTTAAATAAATATGATATAATTAATTTTACAATTTTTTTTAACTAAACAAAATTATATATAGTGTGACACTATTTTATATGAAACTATATCTTAAAATTGAATAAAATTATGCAAACCAGAAATTTTCGAATAAATCATCAAAAGTTCTGAGTAGGTACTCAAATGTTTCAAGTTTTGCAAAAAGCTTAAGTTTAAGTGACAGCTAAAACTAGAACTTTCGAGTACTCTCACACCCTTACTAATGATACCAGACTAGGTGGTCACATGGTCTGAGACGTCACTCTTGCATTGTACTGGATGGCCGATGAGGGGGAAATCGGTCGGGGTGTACTGAAGACTTTTCCACTAAATGGCTTTCCACTCACCTTTCACGTAAATGCGGGTGCACTGCTTCTAAATTCAACTTTCCCCAACCCTCACACATCAGAGTAATTATTATAGCCCAAATGGGCAGTAAGAAGTTCTAAAAACTAGTAGTAATAATGCATTATTTATGTAAGTATGAGGAAGGTGGAATTTAAATTAAATGTACCCGCATTGGTATCTAGGGAGAATGTGGAAACATTTACGATAGTATGCTTCACTACACTAGGTCGGGAATCTGAGCCTCAATGGCCCTGCTACTGGAAAATCGGAATCTATGAGAATGACGACTTTATCTGCATGCCCACCTGTGCAAGTGGGTTTGAAAGTTAAATAATACATTTACAGCTGTTGGAATTCACACCTTACAACATATCATGGATACAAATGACGGTCATTGTGTCAAGAAATGTTTGTGACTTACTTTCTAGGGACTAAATCAACAAAAATACAAGTTTATCCCCAGGGACTAAGTGGTTAGAGGGTTCAACCACAAGTTTAAGGGACCTTGAATAGATTTAAGGGGGCAGTGGGGGGTCTAACGAAAATAATATTTACCATTTTTGTCTGGTTCTTCCTACTATTCCATTAGTATTTACCTGGGTGTTTAGCATTGGTCATGTACTTATGTAACCAATAGGTTTACAAAATGCACATTATAAAAGTCAATTAATAAAAAACACCTTTAAACCTCATTAAAAAACCAGATTCATTCTTTCCAATAAAAATTGTATTTCTTAAATATTAATTATGTTACCGCTCTCAGAGATTTGCTAAATTTTATATTGGTTATTTCGATATTTTAATATTGACATAACCCGCCTCGGTGGCGTAGTTGGCTAACGCGCTTGTCGTGTTGAACTCGACTGCTGAGGATGGGGGAGATCGAGGTTCAAATTTCGGTCGGGTGAACTGGGGGTGGTTTTTCCTAAATGGTTTTCCACTCTCCTTCCACACAAATGCGGGTTCACTTCCTCTAATTCAAGCCTCCCAATTACTAATTCATTAGAGTAATTAGTACTTAAAGCGTATAACCCGAACGGGTAGTAAGACTCGGTGCTAAATAATAAAAAAATTGACATACCTAAATAATGTTTTCAATTGCCTAAGTAAAACTAAACCTAGCCATCATACCAATCTGAATACTCTAAATATACCTATATAAGAAAGTAACCGAATTTTATTTTTAGAAACTAAAACAACATGATCTAAAAATCTACCACTGGCATTAAAATTGATTCACATGTCAAAATATCCAGTACTCACAAAAAAAAAAGTAATTAGGTGCTTTATTTAACTTTGGCTGAATTAATATAAAAATATAAACATAGTTTTAGTGTAGTTAGTATCTCCCATAGCAAGAGTCATGTCAGTACGTCTTACAATAAACAGTCATTTTAAGGTACATTTTACAATAATGTCACAGTGTTTTAGAAACATTTACACTACATCCATCACAGCTAAAACATCTTAAGTAATATATGAAGTTGCTCTCAAAACAGTTCAAGCCCACTTGATGGCGGCAATGTCTAACGCGCTAACCTCGCGTTATACACTGCTTATGGCGGGGAGATGGAGGTTTGAATCTCAGTCGGGTGAACCGAGTTTTTTCAAAATGGTTTTCCACTCTCCTTCCACGCAAATGCGAGTACATTTCCTCTAAATATAACCTTCTTAATCATTGAAACCATCATTATGATTAGTACATAAGCGTATAGCTCGAACGGGTAGTAAGACACTGTGCTAAGAATTAAAATATAATTAAAACTTCAATATCAATGAATAATAATAATATTATTTATTAGCACCACGTCTTACTACCCGTTCGGGTTATACGCTTTAAGTACTAATTACTCTAATGGATTAGGACTTGGGAAGGTTGAATTATAGGAAGTGAACCCGCATTTGCGTGGAAGGAGAGTGGAAAACAATTTAGGAAAAACCACTACCAGTTCACCCGACCGAGATTCGAACCTCGATCTCCCCGTCCTCAGCAGTCGAGCTTCAACACGACAAACGCGTTGGCCAACTACGCCACCGAGGCGGGTTTCAATATCAATGAATGTTTAGGTTTGTATAAATGAATAAATATCCGAGACTGACCGGGAGATTAATAGTATAGTTATTGGAACCATAAACATTCTTCTGAAGCCACAAATATACTGTTGTTTAAAAAATGGTATATTATTGACCTACCGTAAAGTGGTTTTTAAAGTGTGTGCCACAGCACACCAGTGTTCCGAGAAATTCACAAAGTGTGCTGCGAATTTATCAACGGTGACCTGGCGGTCTAGGGGGTAAGGTGTCAGACTTCTATGCTGCCGGAGTGGTTCAATCCTCGGTCCCGGCACAGAATTATCTGATTACCAAACCCTTCCTTCACCTCTGACAAGACATCTTGTGAATGTGGGGAATGCCGGGCCTCCACCGTGGTTCGGATTCCACGTTAAACTGTTAGGTCCTCCATTTCATCTCACAATCACCCTACCATTACACATTAGCGTAAGTGCGTATAACCCGAACGGGTAGTAAGACGCGGTGCTGATAATAATAATAATAATAATAATAATAATAATAATTTATCAACGTTATGTTATTGTTGATAAAAAAAACCAAACATTAAAATTAGTTTCATTCAATTATAACTTTTTTAAAAGAAAAATATTATTCTAAAGCCTTAATTTAATTATTTATTTTCCAAAGAATTGAATGGCTTACTATCAAAGAATTGATTACTTTATCAGGAATTGCTTGTTTTCTATTAAATAAACGTAAAATTGATGATTGAATATGGAACACACACAAACATTTCATGCGTGAGGTCACAAAACAAATAATAGTGGGCCACAAAAGTTTGAGAACCACTGCGGCATAAATTGATGACAATTCTAGTAACTAAAATGTTATAATTTAATTTCATAAAATTAAAGTGGCTTTAAATTTTGACGTGGGGAGTAACGATTTATTTCTTGCGTCAAAATATTGTGAATATGATAAGTTAAATAAAAATAGACAGTAATACAACTCTTAAGAAGATATCAACTAGAATATGAATTAAGGTCAGTATTTTTTTAAATTCTATAAGACGTAAACATTTTTTACCAAAATATACCAAAATTGATCCATAAGTACGTTTAGTTTAATTCTCTACACTTGTCAATGTCAATAGTTGTTGAATATCTATCGAGGGTATAAAAAAATATTGTAATTTGAATATAACTTTTTCTCTTAATTTAAATTTAAAAAGTTCCTTATTATTATTATTATTATTATTATTATTATTACCACCACCGCGTCTTACTACCCGTTCGGGTTATACGCACTTACGCTAATGTGTAATAGTGGGGTGATTGTGAGATGAAATGGAGGACCTACAGTTTAACGTGGGATCCGAACCACGGTGGAGGCCTGGCATTCCCCACATTCACAAGATGTCTTGTCAGAGGTGAAGGAAGGGTTTGCTAATCAGATAAATCTTTGCCGGGGCCGAGGATTGAACCCCGGACTTCCAGCACAGAAGTCTAACACCTTACCCCTAGACCGCCAGGTCACCTAAAGTTCCTTATCAAAGTTGACTATACTCATGACAGGTATTCAACACTATTGACATTACCATATGTAGATAATTAAACTAAACATATCTACTCAAGAAATATCTTATTTTGTCTAAAAAAATTGTTGTCATAAAAACTGAATAACTGAAGAGCGTAATTCGTGTTCATTTCCATCCCACCGTAAAAATAGTCAGAAATAAAGATTTATGACTATTTAAAACCTAAGACGAGAATTACATATTATTTGATATTAAAATATAAATTAGTAAATAGATATTTTTGACTCATCTATCGATACAGTTTTAAAATTAATTATCTTAAACCAATATACAATTTATTTTGTACATTCAAAAAATTACAATATTGTATTTGTATTAATTTACCATGAGTATTCAAACATAAAAATAAATCGATAGTTTCAGGATTTGTACCACGTGTAGTAAACGAAATTATACTTTTGTTTTTGCTTAACACCAGACAAATATTCTTTCCAGGCCATGATATCATTAAATTTGTTGAAATACTTAAAAGTTGTATCTAATACGTGCATATATAATACAATGGGTTCATAATTAATAAGTAGTTTCTCTTTCAAATTAATAAAAAATCAATAACATAATTTTCGTATATTCCTCTATTTCAATTATAAATAATTATTATTTTCATTAAAATCCCACAAACACTTACCATTAATTGATAAGATTTCACTTGAATTTCAACAAACATTTAATCTCATGTAAGGAACCTAAATTATGACTTTATTGATATACTGCCCAATAAATTTAAAATAAACATATTTTAAGAAATCTATTAAATATATTTAAATTGGATTGAATATAATTTTATTATTTCTTTATCAGCAATATGGCTTTACAGTGCATATTATATGCAAAAAGTATTATTTTATTTTATCAACTTTAAAAAATAACAAAAGGTAAGAATTAATTATAACTAGGCCTACTTTATTATTTTACCTTGCAAAGCAAATATTTATTAAATAATATATACTTATATAACTGTTGTTTACATTTTATACACTAAATCAATTGTGTATAAAATTTACTTTGATCTTAGAGCCGCAAGATTTTACGTTAAATTAGTTGATTGTAGTTTCTCAACAAAATTTTAAACTATAAAACTTAAAATATAAGACTTTACGAAAATATTATATATCAGCTGTATATGAATTTTCATTAGTATTCACATTTATAAATTCTTAAATTTAGAGTCATATCTTCTGAATTCCTTAAATAACAATATCTAAGTCTTAACTTATATTAAAATATAAGTTTTTTTAAATCTTATAAGGATATGTTGATAATTTTCACCTCAATTTCGGTGCGAGTCATATTTTGAAATAATATGCTTCCTCTTAAATAACGCCAAATTTATTCATTTTTTGCAACGCTTTTCTGCTCTTTGGTTGACGTAAAAGTTGAGTCAAGCACATTATGTACTCTACCACGTAAACAAATTAATTCAATTCACCCTAAAATTATTTAAAATAGTTTTTCAAATACAAATTTCAGAAGCGAATATTTATTTTTCCATTTTATAGAAGGCATCATAATTGAAACTAAATTACTAAATATATTATCTAAATGAAATATTAGTTGAATTTTAAAGGTGACTAAAGTCTGGTTAAATAACAGCAATAGTAATTGCAACAGAATCTACTAGACCTATATTTTTTAGATATTCTTTATCACCCCGTTTTGGTGCCCATTCGGGTTGTACGCCAATGATAAGTTTCTTAATTTTATGATTAAATTACTTCATTAGATTATCTTAGTTTAATTTTCTACTCACAGTAATTTCAACAGTTGAATAATTATCACAGGCCTTGCAGTACTTGACCAAAAACATTCCATTCGAGTCTAGGTTAGCGCCATCTTGGATTTAGTTTAGCACCCTAAGTCTGACTATGTAACTGGCCAAAAATGTGAGGAAGAAATATTTTGTTTATTTTAGTACAAAACTTAAAAAAATACGTCGGTACTTAAACTACGCACTGTCTTACACCCTACCTTAAATATCTTAACATACCATCCATTAACCCTTAAACTTAGCATTCTTACTTTAATTATTACACTATGGCCTTAACTTATAAAGCTAAACCATAGTGGTTAAATAAGATACACCATAGTGCAGCCATTCAAGGTAAGCTTACTAACTTTCATGGTAGTTCATTGAATAGTTTGAGAACAAGACTGAATTTACCTAAGAAGCCAATCTAGAGTTCAAGTTCTACATTCTTAAAATTGCATTATTATTATTATTATTATTATTATTATTATTATTATTATTATTATTATTATTATTATTATTATTACCACCGCGTCTTACTACCCGTTCGGGTTATACGCACTTACTAATGTGTAATGGTAGGGTTATTGTGAGATGAAATGGAGGACCTACAGTTTAACGTGGAATCCGAACCACGGTGGAGGCCTGGCATTCCCCACATTCACAAGATGTCTTNTTTAACGTGGAATCCGAACCACGGTGGAGGCCTGGCATTCCCCACATTCACAAGATGTCTTGTCAGAGGTGAAGGAAGGGTTCTTAAAAGTCCAAAATTCCACAAATTTACTCTTGATCACTAAGAGCTAAATATCCGGGAAACCAAAAATAACTGATATAGGAGCGTAGAATGTAACTTTGTGAACAGAATGATGTCAATGTATAGTGGGCTCATAACACAAATTGTACTGTTATTTGTATTTGCCTTCTCCCCTGTTTGTTTTCCTACTGATGGACAGCTCCACCTAGGAACTGTGTAAGCTTTGGGTTTTCTGGGAGCTTATGAATCTCTGCTCGACTAGTCTAGCGCCTTCAAGTGTGAGTGTGAGTGTGTGTGTGTGTGTGTGTGTGTGTGTGTATGTGTAGTAAACTGAGTGGCAGTAATTAGCTAACTATAGTGGGTAGTGTCCCTGAATTTATCTGTACCATAACTTCAATTGGTGAAAAGGGAGAGGGCTGAGTAACGATAGGACAACAGAAGGGTTGTACAGGGGGTTGGGGTTGAAAGGGGGTGAATACTATTGACAAACATATCCCCACAGTATCAGCTGACATTTCTAAACAAGGTGTTACCATACAGGAGATTGGGGTCATTTGTGACCGTTTACCTGGATTATAGACAGATTTTTCAAAGAATAAGGATTAGAAAGATGTTTTTGGTTTTTAGAAGACACATAATCCGCAGTATCATGGAAGGAAGAAGCTTAGAAATGCTGGAATGAAGGTCAAATTTCCTTGGTTTTTAATTCGAAAGCCACAATAATATTCACATCTCGGAAAGATTTTCTAAGGAAGAAAAGAACATGTATATATTATGAACCAATTTGAAATATTTCAACATATCATTAATTTAACAACAGCTACTAACAGTATTTTAACACTAACTGGTGGTTAAATGACACCTATAACGTAAGCAGAGATGAATTCAGATGTCAGTATAAAAAATATAGTGAGCCTTGTTTATTACTATATCATAATATAGTGGGCTTTGTTTATTACTATATCATAATATAGTGGGCTTTGTTTATTTCTATTAAATAATACAGTGGGCCTTGTTTATTACTATAAAATAATATAGTGGGCTTTGTTTATTACTATAAAATAATATAGTGGGATTTGTTTATTATTATAAAATAATATAGTGGGATTTGTTTATTTCTATTAAATAATACAGTGGGCTTTGTTTAATACTATAAAATAATATAGTGGGCTTTGTTTAATACTATAAAATAATATAGTGGGATTTGTTTATTATTATAAAATAATATAGTGGGCTTTGTTTAATACTATAAAATAATATAGTGGGCTTTGTTTATTTCTATTAAATAATACAGTGGGCCTTGTTTATTACTATAAAATAATATAGTGGGCTATGTTTATTACTATATCATAATATAGTGGGCTTTGTTTATCACTATATCATAATATAGTGGGCTTTGTTTATTTCTATTAAATAATACAGTGGGCTTTGTTTAATACTATAAAATAATATAGTGGGCTTTGTTTATTACTATAAAATAATAAAGTGGGCCTTGTTTATTACTATAAAATAAT
>CABFVX010007582.1:0-29874 GCA_902151425.1 Timema shepardi
TCTTAGATAATCACATGTTTATAAGCTGACGACTTCCGCACGTCCATCTTAGACTCTGCCTTAAACTATGAGTGAAGAATGACCATTGGCACGGGACGAATCCTGGATAGCTCAGTGATAAGAGCATTGGCGTACTAAGCCGAAGGTCCCAGGTTCGATTCCCGTGTCAATTTTCAGAATATAACTTCTACACAGTTACGGATAAGGACTCTGTGTCCAGAGCAATCAGATAATTTAGCATAGATTTTTTTACAGAATACGCTCAGAGTCTGTGTTGGGACCTTTTCATGGACCAATATTTTTCTTCTATAGCAGATTAATTAGTCTATTGTATAGGACCTATCATTTGAATTCAAAAGTTAATTGAAGTTTACCTATTTTGGTTTATTTAAATGTTGAGAATTAACATTAAATTAAATTAACAAAAGTAATTAAATCAATTTTTCCCTGATATTAATGCAATGTATTTTCATTAATTTATTTTTGTCACCGTTTTAATTCATAAATTGGCCAATACAAAATACTATAATAAACCCCACCTCCCACCTAGCAGTTGTAGAGATATGATGGAATGTGCATTAAGCCGTTTAGTCCCTAAACTAAAACTTTCGTGTTTAAAATGCTCATTGTAAAATGTAAGTTTAGTACGAATAGTTTCATTGTCCAGATTTTCAAGTTTTGGGTTAGAGATAAGTTTCTTCCAGATGGAGAATCTTGTTTCATCCTTATTTGGAAATCTATGTCTAGTAGATGTTCTATTAAGACATCGAGGAACACAACACTTATATTTATAGTATACAATGATAAAATGAACACGTAAACCATTTTATAACAAAATACTATCACTATTAAACATTATTTACAATCATGAAGTAGAAAACGCAATGACAGTTCACTCTTTTGTAAAGTTTGAATAGATAATCCAATCGCAGCTCGATAGTTGCCTACACTAGCGATTACCGTGGTTATAAAAATAACTAAAATAAAGTTGAAGTAGCTCCTATAAGATATATCCGACCATGGTTACTACCTACCATGTGCTCAATTGCTACTATCATACTATCAAGTGTTACTACCATGCTCTCAAGTGTTACTAACATGTGCTCAAGTGCTACTACCAAGCGTTCAAGTGCTACTGCGCTCAGCTGCTTTATAGCCGTATCACTTACCTAAGCTAAGTGCTGTTTGGGAGAGGGGCTGAGATGGACTTTTAAAGCCTTTGACTGCGTTTTCAGCAATGTGGATCTTCCTAACTTTATCAACTAAAATGAGGGTACATTTCCTCTAAACGCTACCGTGCTCGTCCCTCTCCCATTAATGTAAATATACAGCTGTCGTGGACGAGTACTAAGATCTTTCTGTCAATTTAATTCCAACCTCAGTTCCATTATGAATCCTGATAATGCTAGAGCTGGCTCAGAAGGGTTAACTGCTGGCTCAGATAGGTTAACTGCCGGCTCAGACAGGTTAACTGCTGGCTAAGACATGTTAACTGCTGGTTCAGACAGGTTAACTGCAGGCTCAGATAGGTTAACTGCTGGCTCAGACAGGTTAACTGCCGGCTCAGACAGGTTAGTTAACTGCCGGCTCAGACAGGTTAGTTAACTGCCGGTTCAAGCATGTTGACTGCTAGCTCAGACATGTTAACTACTGGCTCAGACAGGTTAACTGCTGGTTCAGACATGTTAACTGCAGGCTCAGACAGGTTAACTGCTGGTTCAGACATGTTGACTGCTAGCTCAGATAGGTTATCTGCTGGCTCAGACAGGTTAACTTCTGGCTCAGATAGGTTAACTGCTGGCTCAGACAGGTTAACTGCCGGCTCAGACAGGTTAGTTAACTGCCGGTTCAGCATGTTGACTGCTAGCTCAGACATGTTAACTGCTGGCTAAGACAGGTTAACTGCTGGCTCAGGCAGGTTGACTACAGGCTCAGACAGGTTAACTGCTGGTTCAGACATGTTAACTGCTGGCTCAGACAGGTTAACTCTTGGCTCAGACAGGTTGACTGCTAGCTCAGGCAGGTTAACTGCTGGCTCAGACAGGTTAACTGCCGACTCAGACAGGTTAGTTAACTGCCGGTTCAAGCATGTTGACTGCTAGCTCAGACAGGTTGACTGCCGGCTCAGACAGGTTAGTTAACTGCCGGTTCAAGCATGTTGACTGCTAGCTCAGACAGGTTAACTGCTGGCTCAGACAGGTTGACTGCTGGCTCAGACATGTTAACTGCTGGCTCAGACAGGTTGACTGCTGGATCAGACAGGTTAACTGCTGGCTCAGACAGGTTAACTGCCGGCTCAGACAGGTTGACTGCTAGCTCAGACAGGTTAACTGCCGGTTCAAGCATGTTGACTGCTAGCTCAGACAGGTTAACTGCTGGCTCAGACAGGTTGACTGCTGGCTCAGACAGGTTGACTGCTGGCTCAGACAGGTTGACTGCTGGCTCAGACAGGTTAACTGCTGGCTCAGACATGTTAACTGCTGGCTCAGATAGGTTAACTGCTGGCTTATATAGATTAACTGCTAGCTCATACATGTTGACTGCTAGCTCAGACAGGTTAACTGCTGGATCAGATAGATTAACTGTTAGCTCAAACATGTTAACTGCTGGCTCAGACATGTTAACTGCTGGCTAAGACAGGTTAACTGCTGGCTCAGACATGTTAACTGCTGACTCAGACATGTTAACTGCTGGCTCAGATAGGTTAACTGCTGGCTTATATAGATTAACTGCTGGTTCAGGCATGTTGACTGCTAGCTCAGACAGGTTATCTGCTAGCTCAGACATGTTAACTGCTAGCTCAGACATGTTAACTGCTGGCTCAGACATGTTAACTTCTGGCTAAGACATGTTAACTGCTGGCTCAGACAGGTTGACTGCTAGTTCAGACATGTTAACTGCTAGCTCAGACATGGTAACTGCTGGCTCAGACAGGTTAACTGCTGGCTCAGATAGATTAACTGCTAGTTCAGACATGTTGACTGCTAGCTCAGACATGTTGACTGCTAGCTCAGACATGTTGACTGCTAGCTCAGACATGTTGACTGCTAGCTCAGACATGTTAACTGCTAGCTCAGACATGGTAACTGCTAGTTCAGACATGTTGATTGCTAGTTCAGACATGTTAACTGCTAGCTCATACATGGTAACTGCTGGCTCAGACAGGTTAACTGCTGGCTCAGATAGATTAACTGCTAGTTCAGACATGTTGACTGCTAGCTCAGACATGTTAACTGCTAGCTCAGACATGGTAACTGCTAGCTCAGACATGTTGACTGCTAGCTCAGACATATTAACTGCTAGCTCAGACATGAACTGCTAGTTCAGACATGTTGACTGCTAGCTCAGACATGTTAACTGCTAGCTCAGACATGGTAACTGCTAGCTCAGACATGTTAACTGCTGGTTCACACATGGTAACTGCTGGCTCAGACACATTGACTGCGCACCCACCTCCATTTCACAATTGACACGATTAAACAAGCTACCGGTATTCGTTCGGGGTTTTTCAGGCTTCTGTGGCCGATGTCTGGGTTGAAACGTTTTCCAATCAGAATTTGTCTGTTGCAATGATAGCTGAAACGGGGGAAATAGCTTTATTAACACTACCTAGGTCCTTAAATATTATTTTACCCACGTCTTACTACCCGTTACATACATCTTAATTAAGCTAATTTGTTATAAATATGGAAGATTGAATCTAGAGGTTTATCTACATTTTCGAGGAGATAATGAGAGAGTGTAAAACCACCCACTGTAGGCCTACACCCAATTGGGATTCACACCACAATCGCCCTGCCATCGGCGGTCCAATCTATTGCGAGAAGGATGCCTTAGACCATGCTACCACCTGGGTGGGTGATAAAATTCTAGCTTTAGCGAAAATGTACAATCATTTCGTGTAAATGTAGTGTGAAAAACCATTTAGGACAAAAAAAACGCAGTACACCCGACCGGGATTCAAACCCCGAGATCGCTGTCATTAACAGTCCAGTCTAACACGAGAGTGACGCCCTAGACCATGTAGCCCCGGAATAGTGTTTCCACAAAGTAATTGGCTGGTATTAGTTATATATAGGTCTACACTTGCTAAACTAATATTCTCAACGCGATATTCCAATAACTTTGCTGGTTCGGCCATTTGTAAGTGGGAATGAGAGAGAGAGAGAGAGAGAGAGAGAGAGAGAGAGAGAGAGATGGCTGTCTAAATCAATAGAGGAGGGTAATGAAGGCGAGCTCAGAACAGAGATCGATGGAGAGAGGAATCTGGCGTTGTCATGGCAACAGCTCCAGTTCCGATACACCTCCCTCAACAAGTTTTAGTGCGAGACGAGCCGCGGTTATTTGGGCCGAATGGACCCTTTTCATTTGGTTTTAAAGATCACTACCATCCACACTGGTGTTCATGCGGACTAGGCCGTCAAGCTTGAAGTATACTGGATTTCCAATGATTGGGAGGTTGAGGTTCTAATATTTATTATTATTATTATTAGCACCGCGTCTTACTACCCGTTCGAGTTATACGCACTTACGCTAATGTGTAATGGTAGGGTGATTGTGAGATGAAATGGAGGACCTACAGTTTAACGTGGAATCCGAACCACGGTGGAGGCCTGGCATTCCACACATTCACAAGATNGGAATCCGAACCACGGTGGAGGCCTGGCATTCCACACATTCACAAGATGTGATTAATACACGTCTTGTCAGAGGTGAAGGAAGGGTTTGGTAATCAGATAAATCTGTGCTTCTAATCTTAGCTGGTTTCTTAGTCGCATCAACAGCTTTTACGATTCTATCGTTTACCTCCACACGTTGGATATATTTTTAATTTGTTTTTGATTACTACATAATGCCCAAATCAGTTTTAATTATGAGTGACATTGATTATATTATTACTTTGTCTGAAAAAGAAATAAAATCAGAGCTAAATCAAAACAAGTGGCGAGTTTTGTGTACAGACAGATCTCATTTCAAATAAAATCAGAGCTAAATCAAAACAAGTGGCGAGTTTGGTGTAAAGACAGATCTCATTTCAAATAAAATCTTGGTATTTATGAGCTTGTGCAAATCTAGAGTCTTTAGAATTTTTTGAATATATTTACTGATAAAATGGCCCAACTGTTTGCTGGTTGGTCCAAACTGTGTGATAATCATATCATAGCTAACTAATAAGTGAAAGGTGGGATATTATTTATATTTAAAAAATGAAAAATATCTTATTTTATTCTCTCCCATTTTTGAAAAATATACTCGGCGTATAGCTAAATGTCACTCAATGAAAAGGCAAGGATTTTATTTTACTCGTGTGGTTTATTACTGTAGGTTTCTTATCCTCTCTCTAAGCTAATGCAGTTTAACTTTCTATAGATTGCCCTCCTCACCACTAGGCCTTAGTAACCCATCAACATTTCTGAATACTCTCTTCGGTGACCGCATGGTCTAAGACACTCGTCTCGCAGTAGACTAGACTTACGATGACGGGGAGATCAAGGTTCTAATCTCGGTCGGGTGTAATGAGGATGGTTTTTCCGAAACTGTTTTCCACACTCCTTCTAGGCAAATTTGGTTACACTTCCTATAAATATAGTCTACCTATTCCCTAAAACCATTAGCGTGATTAATACATAAGAAGAGTAGTAAGACGCATTGCTATGAATAACTTAATAGAAATGCACCAACATTTTAGTGGAGGTATAACGCGGATAGGCTGGACACGCGGTAAGATGCAGAGCAGACAATAATGAAGACAATGTGGAATATTAATCAAGACAGAAACAATACTTGATGGAAGAGTAGAGAATGTATTGTGTGATCTATACCATGTGACCACCATTGCAGGTTCTCAATACTACAATCAATTACTGATTCTTCTGTATGTAAAAGTTGTCCATGTCGTGTCAGTGGGCGAACGTGCTGCTACGAGAATGTAGCGATGGCCCCAATCCACCCGTGTGTGTGTGTGTGTGTGTTCAGGTGCATCATGAGGGGAGGGGACCCCCATTAAAACTTGTTGATGCTCGTGAACTTTCATCTCACCCCGGCCAAGAGGCTGCCCCACTTGACTGCACCCAGTCCAACTAACGAGCGAATTACACTGCCTACAAGAATACCAACATTACATAAATACCACTTTGACGCATGAATTATTCACAACTGAAAAACAACTAACGCTGATCAGATACACACGGAAAACCGATATAAATCAGGACCAATATAAATGCTGTTAAATACGCCATTTTTAATTTTTTTTTTATGTATTCCGATCTGTGGGTATTTCGCACAGTGGAGCTGGTGGAAGTTTTAAGCCGCCATTTTAACTTCAACATAGCGTTACCTTCAATGAACCAAACTTTAAAGAACAAGGGTCTATGATTCGCATCGGTGGGCAGGAGGACTAAGTATCAGACTCATCTAGTCCTGCTTGTCGGTGCTAGAGAGATCGGAGTTTGACTCTCGGCCGTGGACTATGGGTGTTCTTTTTTAAATATTTCACCATTAGCACGATTTCTCGACGTAGATGTAGGTACATTTCCTATAAATTTAACCTTCTTGATCGTCACCCAAGTAATATTAAGTTTCACGAGGATTGGACACAACCAGGGTTGTTAACATCTGGGACCACACTTACTGAGAGCTCACCAGCTATCACCACAACAGTGAGAGCTCACAAGTTGTCAACACAACTGAGAGCTCACAGCTATCACCACAACACTAAGAGTTCACCAGCTATCAACACAACACTAAGAGTTCACCAGCTATCAACACAACAGTGAGAGCTCACAGCTATCACCACAACACTAAGAGTTCACCAGCTATCAACACAACAGTGAGAGCTCACCAGTTATGAATACAACTGAGAGATCACAGCTATCAACACAACATTAAGAGTTCACCAGCTATCAACACAACAGTGAGAGCTCACCAGTTATCAACACAACTGAGAGCTCACAGCTATCACCACAACACTAAGAGTTCACCAGCTATCAACACAACAGTGAGAGCTCACCAGTTATCAACACAACTGAGAGCTCACAGCTATCACCACAACACTAAGAGTTCACCAGCTATCAACACAACAGTGAGAGCTCACCAGTTATCAACACAACTGAGAGCTCACAGCTATCACCACAACACTAAGAGTTCACCAGCTATCAACACAACAGTGAGAGCTCACCAGTTATCAACACAACTGAGAGCTCACAGCTATCACCACAACACTAAGAGTTCACCAGCTATCAACACAACAGTGAGAGCTCACCAGTTATCAACACAACTGAGAGCTCACAGCTATCACCACAACACTAAGAGTTCACCAGCTATCAACACAACAGTGAGAGCTCACCAGTTATCAACACAACTGAGAGCTCACAGCTATCACCACAACACTAAGAGTTCACCAGCTATCAACACAACAGTGAGAGCTCACCAGTTATCAACACAACTGAGAGCTCACAGCTATCACCACAACACTAAGAGTTCACCAGCTATCAACACAACAGTGAGAGCTCACCAGTTATCAACACAACTGAGAGCTCACAGCTATCACCACAACACTAAGAGTTCACCAGCTATCAACACAACACTAAGAGTTCACCAGCTATAAACACAACTGAGAGCTCACCAGTTATCAACACAACTGAGAGCTCACCAGCTATCAACACAACATTAAGAGTTCACCAGCTATCAACACAACAATGAGAACTCACTAGCTATCAACACAACTGAGAGTTCACCAACTATCAACACAACATTAAGAGTTCACCAGCTATCAACACAACAGTGAGAGCTCACAGCTATCACAACAATGAGAGCTCACCAGCTATAAACACAACTGAGATCTCACCAGTTATCAACACAACTGAGAGCTCACCAGCTATCAACACAACATTAAGAGTTCACCAGCTATCAACACAACTGAGAGCTCACCAGCTATCAACACAACATTAAGAGTTCACCAGCTATCAACACAACAGTGAGACCTCACCAGCTATCACCACAACACTGAGAGCTCACCAGCTATCAACACAACACTAAGAGCTCACCAGCTATCAACACAACATTAAGAGTTCACCAGCTATCAACACAACATTAAGAGTTCACCAGCTATCAACGCAACACTAAGAGTTCACCAGTTATCAGCACAACTGAGAACTCACCAGCTATCAACACGACACTGAAAGCTCACCAGCTATCAACACTACTGAGAGCTCACCAGCTATCAACACGACACTGAGATCTCACCAGCTATCAAAACAACAGCGAAAACTCATCATGTATCAACACAACACTGAGGACTCGCCAGTTATCAACACAACACTGAAAGATCACCAAATATGAACACAACACTGAAAGATCACCAAATATGAACACAACACTGAGAGATCAAAAAATATCAACACAATCGTTATAACTCACCAGCTATAACCATAACACTGAGAGCTCACCAGTTATCAATACAACTGAGAACTCACCAACTATCAACACAACACTAAGAGTTCACAATATATCAACACAAGTGAGAGCTCACCAGCTATCACCACAACACTGAGAGCTCACTAGCTATCAACACAACTTAGAGTTCACCAACTATCAACACAACAGTGAGAGCTCACCAGCTATCAACACAACTGAGAGTTCACCAGCTATCAACACAACTGAGAGCTCACCAACTATCAACACAACAATGAGAACTCACTAGCTATCAACACAACTGAGAGTTCACCAACTATCAACACAACAGCGAGAGCTCACCAGCTATCAACACAGCACTAAGAGTTCACCAGCTATCAACACAACTGAGAGCTCACTAGTTATCAACACAACTGAGAGCTCACCAACTTGTAACATTATGAACACTATGAACTCACAAATATCCGTTTACTTGGTTTTGGTTAAAAATTCAATAGAGACTCTTTTACAGAAGAGTAACTTTTGAAAATTTGAATTATTTTTATAATGGTTATAGAGATTTTGTTAAAATGTACATCTGAGGAGTGTATGACATGAAAATGAAAAAGCCGTAAATTAGTTTTTTTTAAGGAAAATTCAGCTATGGCTTTAGCGAATTGGTTCAATATGTGTATCCGTGTATTATACATAATTATGTATATTTGTTTTTATTAAAAAGAGTTATTTAAGTGTTTAGCTAACGAATGACTAATTTTTATTCAAATTTGATTTTTTCAATATAGCTCTGACAATTTGATTTAAGATTGGTATGGGGACTATTTTACATTATTAATAATAATGAATATTTATTAATTATCTAAAAAAAATAATTCAAGAGTAGTCTACTTATGAACAATTATAGAAAACTTTAATTTTTTGGTAATTGACTTTAGAAATTAATTTCATAGTGGGATTCTCGGAATAATTTTTCAAGATAAATAAGATTACAATTTAATTTTACAAATAAATAATTTCAGTTTAGTTAACAAATAATTTATTTCGGAAAATTTGAATTTTTTTAAAGAAATTCAAGCAATTTAGTTTAAAATGCATATAAAAAGAATGGTTATTCTGATTAACAAGATGGTGTGTTTGTTTTTCGAGGGAAGCATGCTTGAAGCTAGTTTACTCAAAACCAGTTTTTGAAAATCATCTTAGAAGCTATACAACATGAGAAAGTTTGTGTGTCTGTGTAGTATCATTTATTTTCTACCACTATCCTGCCAGTGTTACTTTGATTTTTGTATAGAATAAAAAAGTGACCAGAAAGCATTAATTTTTTTATAAATATACATAAAAAAGGGGGCGGCAGGCGTGGTGATTTGGTTATCTACCAAAGGGGGCGTCAGCAGTAAAAGGTTAGGAACCACTGGACTTTAGTTAATGATGTAAAATAAATAATTACAGTATCCATCAGAAAGCTTTTGATAACCTTTCAGATTAACTTTAGAGCTAATAAATCAACTAAGACGTATTTATTAGATACAAAATGTTAGTGACTTTCAATCAATGTTGGTAGTCAAAAGTGGGCTTCCTATCAAAATCAGGGTGTATGTATGTTTGCTATTGGCATTTAAAGTGCAATTACTACTAAAAAACTGCTGACATAATTACCTACAGAGTACAAACAAATATAATCTTAGAACAATCCTACATTTCCCGCTATTAATGCACTACTATGACACGTTTAGGTGGCCGCATGGTCTAAGGCACTACTCTCACAAAAGACTACACTGCCAATGACAGGGAGATCATAGTTCGATCCTGGTCGTGTGTACTTAGGGTGGTTTTTCCTAAGTTGTTTCCCACTCTCTCCACTCAAATACGAGTACAATTATTATGAATTCAACCTCCCTCATCCCTAACCCATCATCGTAATTAGTACATTAGCGTATAACCCGAATGGGTGGTAGGAGACGATGCTAAGCAAATTTTTGTCTAAATAAACAAATAACATTATTTTATTTTTATCCCCGCGTCTTACTATCCGTTCGGGTTATACGCTTACGTACTAACTACGCTAATGGTTTTAAGGAATAGGAAGGCTGTATGAACAGGAAGTGTACCCGCATTTGTGTGGAGGGAGAGTGGAAACCATTTTGGAAAAACCACTCTAAGTACACTGGACCGAGATTCAAACCAAAATCTCTCCTTCATCAAAGTGGGTTATCTAATACTAAAACAGGATGGCAACTAAACTCGACAGTAAAATTACAGCTTGATTCCCAGATTTACAGACTAAAAAATGTTCCCGTATTTCTAAATGGTTTTTTCTCCAGTTGTGAAACTTTGAGCAAATGATTTTGAGAATTTATATATAGCCTACTTAGAAGATATTTAGAGTGGTCCTCATGCGGAAATTTGTTTTTTTCAATAAGCTATTTGTAACGGTCTTTCTTAAACCAATGGACTTCACCAATCAACTAGTTAACATAGTTCAAACCATAACTAATCAAAATTACTTCCAATTCAATAATAAATTCTATTCAAAAGCTGACGGCCTAGCTATGGGATCCCCAATTTCATGTATAATGTCTGAAATGTTCATGCAAGATAACGACCCTAAAATAATAAATTACCTTTCTAACTTTATTAACATTCAGTTTTATTGTAGGTATGTTGATGAAATCCTCATCATATATGACAACATCCTCGGCCAATCTATATTCAGCAGTAATGACATTTTAAACCACATCCATTCTAAACTTTCTTTTACTATTGAACTTGGCCTCAATAACAACATCAATTACTTAGATCTCAATATTTCCAAATCAAAGATTAACACTTTTGTTTACAAAATTTATCGTAAATCAACTCATACAGATGCCATTATTCCTTATAACTCCAACCATCCTAATTCCCATAAACTTGCAACATTTATACACTTCTTCATATCCCACTTTCTAGGAAAAATTATACCAATTAACCTAACATTATTAAACAAATTGCCACTGCTAATGGCTACCCCCACTCTGTTATCTTTAATATTCTTCTGAAACAAAAAGACCAAATGAAGCCCAAATCCAATCTTACTAATATTTCTGACAACCTTAATCAAGCCAAATGGGTTAATATGAATTTCACAGGTCAAGAAATTACTAAAATCTCCAAGATTCTACAGAAATATCACATCAAGATTGCCTTTCAAACCAACCACACAGTCAAAAAGCACTTATCCAATTCCAACCTTAATACTTACAATATCTATAATAAAAGTGGGATCTACAAATTAACTTGTGATTGTAATGCCGCCTACATTGGGAAAACTGGCCGGGCACTTTCTAAACGGTATTTTGAGAACTTGAGTGACTTCAAATATAACAGGACCAAATCAAAATTTGCAGAATATTTAAAAATTTCTGGCCATCAACCCACCCCTAACGATCAATGTATGAAACTCCTTTTATCCTCTACCAAAGGTCACAAAATGAATATTGCCATATCTCCCTATCTATAATGCAAGTTTTCATCGTAGCACTATCCTCAACGGACAGACAAAGTTTGAAAACCAAACCCTAATCAATACAGTCAAATATCTTCAACCATTTATTCAATCTTAACCTTTTCCTATCCTGTTTTCTCTGCTGCCCTCCTACCATCGTAGCTGAGACCTGACCGGGCCAGGTCGTGAAGATTTGAACCTATTTTCATTTTTCCTCTCTCTTCTTTACCTTTTTCTGTATATCCATTTGTGAACCATCAATCTAGCGCTACCTTTACTTCTTTAATCATTTTATTTTTTCTTTCTCATGGTTACTTGTATCTTTTGGAATATTCTTCACAAGGCGTAATTTTATGTAATTATTTCTTTTTCCAACTATTTCACTAGTGGAGTAACAGGGACAACATCTAACCCTAATTTAGAGGTAAGCTTGACAGTTTAGTATTATATCTACACAGTAATAATAATCTATATTCTCTTCACTTTTTATAATTTCTTAACATGTTTGTTAGGTTAACTTTATCTTCCTTATCTAATTAATTTAAGTATTTTCTTTCTGGTTAGCGTTTGATGTTCTTAAGTCTTAATTTTCATTTTATATTTTTCCTAATTTTACATTGGTTTTCCCCAAACCTGATGATGGCGTTTATACGTCGAAACATGTAGTGTGTCAACCGGCCCTCTGGCATCCAAGGCTTAAGGAGAGGAATTAAAACCAGCTAAGGAACACATATACTCAACAACTTTTCTGTATCAATTTTCTCATTCTACATAATTTAGACTCTGTTTCAAGTCCTCACCTATAATTATCACCTCTAACCTCTATTAAACAATTTTTTGCTTAATTTCCCTGTTTACTACTATTGGTCAAATTTTAACTTCCTTTTGACTACTCTGGATCTATCACAATATTAACTTTAAACTTAATGTTAAATTTTTTACTATAATTAATATATCTTACTTAGTATTATTTTATACAATAACATGTAACCTTAGAATATGTGATTTTTATTTGTATGTATTGCCTAATTTTAATACGTTTTTTGTATTTTAATCTATTCCGTATTTAACCTGTTCTTTTTCTACTTGATTTCACATACCTTAATAAGAATTATAAGTTAAAGTTTTTTGCTATCGGTTTGCCATTATTCTATTCAGCATATCATTTCTTCTATAATATAATATATATTCATTCAGACTTGTTATTATCCATAACTATTCAAACTATTATAATCTTAATATGTTTTTTTGCTAATAAATTTTTTTTTCTATCTTTAATTTTTTCCTTAAATTTAATATCAATTATATCTTTCCATTTATAATCAAATCCTTTTGTTATTGTTTATTGGGTGTTCCTTAATAATTAATTAGTATTATTATAACTCTCCTTACTAAATCACTATGAATGTAACTAGATATAATAGCGTTGGCTATTTGATTATTACATACAATGAGGTTATAACTACACACAAAATGATTACACATGGAATAACATAAGTGCAATAAGTTAATTATTAGTATGTCATTCTTCAACTTTTGTTTTAGCTTGGCTAATCATTTTATCAAAGACCACCTTGGAACTGCTAGTAATCACGTAATTTTCCAATTCCTCCTGTAAATGTGCAGAATCATCCAAATAAGAGAAATTGCTACCCTCACTCCAAACCACATTCTTTAACTCTGAGAATCACGTAGCATTCTACTGGCTATAAACCTTCAACCTGCCCTGATGAATGGCAATGAATTTAAAATGCTTTCCTATAAGGTCACAATCTGAGGCATTTGCAATCCTCTCTTTACAAACAAAAGTGACCTCGGTATCTTCTGGTACAACATATAACCATCCTGCTGATATTATTTTGAAAACAAAACTGTTTAAGACGCTTATTTTTCTTTTAGACATAAATAAATTGAAAATATAATTTCCTACATTGCTATCCAACAACATTAAATTATTCAGACAAATAGCCCAATTCTGTCCTTTACACTCTAAAAAATAACTCCGATCAAGTGATCAGAAATAATTTCTACTTTTACTGATTAAAAATACCTCATCTAGATCAAATTTTATATAAGTTCCCGTCTTATTACAAGCTTTTGAAATAGTATGGATTTTATATTATTTAAAAATCCCTTCCCTGGTTAACAATGGTACATTAACAATTAATTGCAAACTATCTCCCACAAGAATGGCATTCACCGAACTCATTCTGTAAAAATCATGTATGCGAGTAGATATCATTCCTATGGGGTGTATCGTTAAGAGTGGTGGTTGAATGTTCTCAATTATCAGGGTAAGCAATTTAAAAAAAACAGCTCCGGTTCAGTAAACATGCTGCTTAACTGATTCTTCGACCTAATTTACAAAGCGTAAAGGAAATTACTCAATTGCAAGCGAACATTCCCCCTCAATAAAGATTCTATGCTAGCACTATACGATATGTTAATTGGGTGATGAATCTGGTACTGTTTAATATTTTCCCCTGTAACCCCTTCGTGAGTATTAACTGGTTATTATAAACTATAAATAATCCCTCTTGCTCCTGATCCAGCTGAGCTAGTTTTCCTGTAACAAGGACATATATTCGGAGTATAAAGTTCCAAACACACTTTTGAGGATTTCACCCCCTAAATCAAACAAAGAACAACGAAGATATCACGTTCAATTTCTCTTTTTGTCTCTGTCTATTAGGCTTCAGAGGATAAAACATTCCTAATCACTTATTAACCCGGCTTATCTCACCGGGTTAACACTTTCTCTCTCTTTCTTGATTTTTACAGAATGTCCTCGGAGAGAGAAAGATAACTTACACTCACTTCACTATTTCCCAATCTGATGCAGAGGCCATAGCCGTGTGCGTGTGTGTGTGGGCTGAGTACCACTTTATGAGTTGTTGATGTTGGCTGCAAGGTATGTTTCTTATCAATCTTCTGGTTGATAACTGCCTTCCTCGGACTCTCTCATGGTCGAACTTATAGATATGTGGACAGAACTGGGATAAGATCCCTAGACACAAAAGGTTTCAGCCTGCCTACATTAATTACAACTGAGCAATAAGAAAGCTGGATTTGCACTGCAACCTTACTCAGGATCTCCAAGATTGTATAAGGACCTGTGAGTTTTGCCAGAAATGTCTACACTGGCTCTTCCACCACATGGTATTCGTGGTATAGACCCAATCTCCGATATTGCAGGTAGTTGGTTGTGCTTTCTTATCAGGTTGTTTGTGCAGTTAGTCCCTTCTTCTTCAGTCTGGTTGAAATGTGAGCCTTCCTTAACAGTTCAGTTGGAGTCGTTGCGACTACATTTCTTCCTCATACGCCCCAAGTCAACTATTTACGGCATGAGCTTGACACCTAGTTGAATCGTGGGTTCGATTCCAGTCGTCAGTGGTTTTACACTTCGTTTCCAAAAAATAGCTTGTTCTTTTACTAAAATTGCAAAATTTTCTTCTTTTTGTGTAGCTGTATGATGTTCATATTTTCCAGCGAAAATGATATCTTCCCTAGTGGTTTTCCTGACGCATATACATATGGTTTTTTCTATGCTCGTAGTTTTTACGTTGCTTCTTGTGGCTTTCCCTGTAACTGCAAGTCTTCAGTTCGCTCTCCCCTAGCTCCTTTCCAAAGCTGTCTTCCGGTCATCTTCTAGGATGTCACTTTCACTTAATTAAACGAAGCCTGACAATTTGGTGGTTCCTGGGTACTCTGACCCCTACACCCCCGGGTATCTCTGGGTCCTGATGATGCACTGAACACCCTCTTGCTGATCGCAATGAAGTTGCTGTACACACAGATTCTACCCCTGAGTTCATCACTTTCACCGCAACGCTTACGACCTTCCTCGTGCCTGGGCACAGACTCTCAGCAACAGTTAAGAATATCGGGACACGAAGAACAGCCTTTATAGTGCAGACAGGGTTGATCATAACTTGCATCAGTCCGACATTTCACCACCCTATATGCCCCTGCAGGCTTTCTTACCTACCTCTAAATCCACCACAACTTCCCCCAAGTTATGCATTTTGCGACCTGATAAGCCTGAAATCTCAAATCTGTTTTAACTACTTCATGGACTCCACACTCTTCTGTCACATTATAGAAATTTGTGCCCCACTATCTTCTAAGAAATTATATATTTTCCTTTGAAAAATACAAGCTAACACTATCCCTTTATTTATGAAGAAAATTCTTCTACGACTGCTTTCCTACCTCTCTTGAGGTCTTAGGTTTCGCCAACATTGTAAATTTACCTATTTCTCGTACAATTCCATTTAAAAACGAATTTTCTCTGGTCAGCCTCGAATTTAATTACTTCATTCCGGACTGGATCATCCCCTAATTCATACATATTGACGTTAATTTTCTTAATTCTGTCCACAAACCAGCCCACACTTTCTCCTCTAAAATGCCTAATTTCAGTCAGCTGTTCCCCAAACAATTGGCTTGTTTGTTTCTTCTTGAACCTATCCACCAAGGCTGACTGTTTCTATACAGCTTGGACCTGAAATTGCAAACTCCAACACCTATCCTCCTAACCGTAGTTTAGTTACTGCCTTGCTTTACATCTGTCCATCCATATATCATCAATGCTTGACTATCTTCTCAAAACACACCTAGATGGTGTCCTCTGTTCTCCCATGAAACACTGGAATAGCCGGCAACAATGCGAATTTACTAACCCCCGGTATCGATTCATTTTCACACTTATTCTTTTGAGCCACTTCTAGACTAGCATTTTCTGCGTTAGCTCTATCCAGCTCACCTGCTAGTCAGTTAATAGTAGTTTATAGGTCAACCTTTATCCTCATAATTTCAACCAAAGACATAGTAATTGTGTCTAAGAAATCCTACCTTTGTTTTCCACAGCTCCTCTATACAAATGATGATACACCACTTATGGTTTGGACCTCCTCTCCACAGAGTTCTGGGTACATCGTCCTTGTACCTCCGACACATACCAATCATTGCACAACGTTTCTCGACAGGAAACGTTTGAAACTCCCCTCTCTGTGATAAAACGAGGTGTTGCTATGAATAACCAATGGCCTGTTTGACTCCTAGGTAATCCCTACACGGGTTTCAAACCCCGCAACCCTGGGCTAGAGCGATAGCCCTCTAACACAAATACTGATGAACCGGCGTCCTAGCCCGTGATCCCTAGACTGTGATGTCGATTAGTCAGCCGCGATGGTTGGATACACTATTTTTTATCCTGGCCTGGTTTCTGACAATGTTTATGTGGTCAGCTCCTCTGTTCTATTTGTTTACAGGCTAATCACAAAAACCTGCAACACTTGTTTTATCATCCACAATCCAGAACACACAATATTATACAAACACACCTTCCGATTTTGGCCGTTTGGTTACAATATTATATTTAAGGTAGTATTCACTTGGATATTAAAAATGAACAAACCCATAAAATGACCCTTGCTCATCAAATGTTTGAAAACTGGAGGACTCTCTAGAAACTCTGTGGAGTAGTATTCACTTAGTTTTAGTTCTTTATTATCATGTATTACTACCGTATCAGGATATTCACATATATACTAATTGTACTAACGAGCTAAGGATGGGGAAGGTTGAATTTAGGGAAAGGGCACTCGTATTTGTATGGAGGGAGAGTGGAAAAACACTTAGGAAAATCCACCCTCGTTACATCCAACCAGAATTTGAACCCAGATAACCTTGTCAGAGGCAGTCTAGTCTATAACGAGCGTGATGACTTAGTCCATGCAGCCATCAAAGTGGGTAATTACGCTATGGTGTAATGAGGTAGACTGGATAGAAATGGCTCAAGATAAGGATAGAGTGTAATGAGGTGGACTGGATAGAAATGGCTCAATGTAGGGATAAAAAATCAAGAACCAGACTCCATATCATTAATTCACAATTTAAGGCGGGGACGAGTTAAGGTCACTGTTTTTGCAGGTTTAATATGAAAACTTTTGTTATTAAAAATAAAAAAGGTTTTGCTTCAGTACAAACAGAGTTTAATTTTATTCACATGTTGACCTAAACATCTATTGAATATTTGTCATCTGATGCCTTTGTGCTCATGACATATATTCAACAATTATTGATATCGTCTTATGAACAAAATCAAACTCTGTTTGTATTAGAGAAATATCTTATTTATTTTGAACAAAAAGTTTTGATATATTATTATTATTATTATTAGCACTGTGTCTTACTACCTGTTCGGGTTATACGCACTTACGCTAATGTGTAATGGTAGGGTGATTGTGAGATGAAATGGAGGACCTACAGTTTAACGTGGGATCCGAACCACGGTGGAGACCTGGCATTCCCCACATTCACAAGATGTCTTGTCAGAGGTGAAGGAAGGGTTTGGTAATCAGATAAATCTATGCTGGGACCGAGGATTGAACCCCGGCCGCCAGGTCACCAAGTTTTGATATAAAAACTGCAAAACCACTGTCCTTAACTCATGTTCCCTAGATCCCCATTTTAATTAAATGTAAAAAAAAGAAAAAAAAGTTTATACTGTATTATTATTTCCCATAGCAACTGGAGAATGTATATAGTAAACTAAACTTCTTATATTTATCATGGGTTCTAAGATTAGGGCTCAAATTTGAGAATGATAGGTAAATGAACATTCTGAATGATGGATTAGACTAATCTCTAGGCCCGGTTTGGTAGTCGCATGGTCTAAGGTAGGCGTGCACAACTCGTCTGAACATAGCAATGAGGCCGCATTTCACAAAGTTTAATATTGTCACCACCTTAAATGGGAAAATTTTGATTATAAAATTCTTATATATAAATTATAAAACACATAGATAGGTGATGACAAAAATAGCATATATTTGGTGCGCAGATTTAACCATTTTTGTCAGTCAAACTTTGGTAAGTTATGAGTAAAATTTTGTACATCTACCCCACTTTTATATTTTTTCCCAAATAATGACTAATTTATAAATGTCGTAATCTCAAGTTGTATTCCTACAATGGTATAAAAAACGAATTGAGTCACATCATATGTTGGTTCATCAAAACGGCCACGGGCCACATAAAACCATAGATAAGATGTATAACATTTCTTTATATTACACTTCATATAAAATTTCACTAATTCTTACAGATATACACACATGCTCCTTGCTACATAGTTATTTTAAAATACTTTCTGAAATCTAAAATATTATAGGCTCTTATGGCGAAACCTCGTCCTGACAACAGATATGGACATTGCCAGAAACACAAATATTTGCACTACAATCTCTACATAGTGAACAAAAACTGCCAACACCAGTCCATATATTTGGAGTTTGGATGTTAGTGGAAGTGGCAATGTACACTACAGAAACAGCCCATCTTGTCCCAGGTATATATTAGAGTTTGGATGTTAGTGGAAGTGGCAATGTACACTACAGAAACAGCCCATGTTGTCCCAGGTATATATTAGAGTTTGGATGTTAGGGGAAGTGGCAATGTACACTACAGAAACAGCCCATGTTGTCCCAGGTATATATGGGACGGGGAACTTGTTTAAACTAGTTTATTAAGAAGAAATTAGTTTTGAAAATAAAATTTAAACTGATAAAAGAACATTTTTTTGTTGTTGATATTTTAAACATTTTTGGTTATCTATTTAGTCTGATTTTGGTCGGAAGAATAGTTTAGAAAATTCAAACATATTTCTTTGCAGCCAACATTGATGTTGTGTGTGTATGTGTACTATATTATTATTTTATAAATATTGATAATATATTCTAATAGAAGTGACAGCTGCTCATCACATGACTTGATGTATGAACATATTAAAATTGTTTTGGTAACTTTAGTAACTACCAGATACTGTTCTTCCTATCAAAATCAGGATATATATAAAATAAAAATTATCATACATAAAAGTGTATGCAGTGGATAAAGTGCAAATTCAATACTCTACGGTATTTTCTTTATGTCTAATCATCTAGGAAGATATATATATATATATATTTCAGTATTGTTAAGAAGGTGCTGGTCACAATTTTTGTACCAAAGAAAGGAACACCAAATCTTTCAGAATATCTTCTACAAAACTATGCGTATTTCCAATCAAATCTTGACTGCCAGATACAGTTTGTGTCTACCTGCTAATTATGTGTTGTGCAGTCCAGCTGTTGAAAGTGTTCTTATACATTACTCTCAGAGTATTGAGGAGGGACTCAGTAATCTGGAGAGAACACTGTTGGACTTGTAGAGCGGAATAGATCCAGTGCTGAGCAGGGGGGTCGAGTGCATTGTTAATGGTTGGCCAGTAGCAGTTAAGGAGCCACCCACTATCCCTGTTTAAATAAGATTAACTAAATGCCAAAGGCGGGTAAGTTTTTCACGGAAGGAGTTTGGTTGCACCGTATTTTCTTCGAGACATAATCCTGAGGGTCACCTAGGATTGGTCACGACTATCGGGATGCCACAAATGTCAGGTGGTGCTCAATCACACCAGAAAGGCTGTCCGATTCTATGGAAGTGAACGGCAGTACCGTGGAATAGAGTTCACATCGACTTTCTTAGACTTATTCACGGGATGAGCTACTTACTTGTAGATGATGCTCACAGTAAATGGTTAGAGGTATGCTCAATGCAGTCAAACACTTATGCAGCATCCGTTCATACACATACTACAATGTTTTATTGGTTTGGAAACCCAGAGGTTTTAATACTCAATAATGGTAGTCAGATAATAAGGTCTACAAAATTAACTGAATTTACAGTAGCCCCGTGGCTTCTTTGGTGCTGACCAACAGCTCACAGCTGACTTCTGACAGTCAACATTTAGGTATATACCTAAATTTTGACCGTTAGAAGTGACAGCTGATAAACACATGTTTTTTCAGATCATATGGTTTAGCGTAGGGATACACAATTTTGTCTGGTAACTTTTCAAAGCTTTTAGCTGTCTATTGTGAGCTGTCAGTCAGTACCAAAGAAGCCATGGGGCTACTGTAGCTCAAGAAATGGTGTAGAATGTAAGGATGAGTTTCCATAACAACTAATGGATAATCCAAACATGGAGTATACCAGGTGAAACGATGCATATGCAAAGCCAAGTTTGAAGAACTCAATTTGTAAACTACAATTTTTCTCAATAAAATTATTGACTGTCATAAACTTTATATTAATAGTTACATTGTAACTCATCCTCCTTTAAATAGAAAATCTTTTAGAGATTATTTGTAATTTGTGTTAAATATGTGGGATATAATAATTATAATTAATAAATTCATAATTAGTTATTCACAGTAATTAAGATTTCGAAAAGGGGGAGACTTGGGTTATGTTACCATGTAAAACCAATACACGTGTGTAGCACTGCCAAAATAACGTGTGTTGTAGTTAAATATCTAACAGATAAAAAAAAGCTATGTTAATGAGAGCAAACATAATAAATAAACTAAGTATGTAATGAATAATTGATTGCATCAGGAACAGAACAAATAAGTAAAATTAATTTAGTAAATCAAACCATTTGGGCATCGCAAAAAATAAATAAACCCTCCTCCATTCCTCCTTCCCAACAGTCAGGGAATAGTTTATGGACCTAAGACCTTCTCTAACTCCGACCTCAACCTCGGGGTAGCTATGAAATGTTTTGCAGTCATGTGTGGGAGTATAGCATACCACGCGGGCTGAGCTAGTAAAATGCTACCTTACAACCTCGACGGACTGTACTATCATATTCAAATAGAAAGAAACTTTTTGGATGGATACCGAATTGCTGGTAAGTAAGACAATTTCCATTTGGTTTATTTATGCCTTGGGATTTGTACCACATAGATATCCCTTTCGTTAGATAACATCAATCAATACCTATAAAATACTACTAATAATAAATAAAGTTAAATATTATCACAAAAAAAGTTTGTATTTTTTTAAAGTTACTTCTTTCCAAAATATTATATGCCCAGGTGTGCATACACTTTGTATTATGTGAAGATGCATTCAACACTGGTCCTAGCATCACAAAAGAACTACTTTATTGAACCTTAATATCAATAAATATATAGTAAGCTCCCAAATATCCGCAGGAAGATTATTCACTTTGCGGCTAAACTGCAGCATCACCAACAAGAGGGGATACGTTTCTGAAAAACACCGCCCCGTTGATGGAGAAAAGAGGGCTACCGATTATTGTACTCAGTAAATCTCTAGAGAAGAGATAATGTTGAGAGAGACAAAAGTTATATGCAACACTACTATCTGACAAACTGATATTACGAAGCAGACATAGTAGGGCAAGGAAAAAGGAAGTGGCTGCAATGAAGCTTAAGACTATTAAATGCTTTTTTTTAAGTGATGTGTCCATTTTGAGTGTAGTGTACATTGAGTTAAAGTGTATTTTTATTATCTTAGTAGTGAAATATAATGGTGTGTTCATAAACACTGTCAGGATAGGTGAGTACTAGTATGAATTTAATGTTCTACAATCTCTTATTATACTAAATATTCGGATTATCCGCGGTTTTGGGTTATCCGTGGCACTCATCCCCTCCATTGCCACGGATAATTGGGAGTTAATTGTATATAAATTTATCTTGAGGCGTTAGGTAGTGACGGCCAATCTTCTTTGCCTTTCTTTATTGTAAAAGCAGCGTTAAATGTAAAGTGGGTTCCTATTTTTATTGCGAGTTATATTCTGTTTGTCCCCTTAATATATTTAGTTCCCTCTTCCTTTACCTTATTTAAACCATGCAATTCTTTTTAAAAAGTACCATTAGTTAAGATTATCTTCTTAGGCTATATTTATGCTAGCTTGTCACTACCTACTTTCATTAAAGCTAACGCTCTGCTTACATGTGTCAAGAGACTTCAGTATAGTGAAGGGTTCATACAAATCATTGCTCGTGGCAAAAAAAAACTACTTTACTTGGGGACAAACTAAAAAAAAAAGTCTTAGCTGAAATAAAGTTAAGTTATCTGTTAAATTTAACATGAATATTTTTCTTTTACAATTTGAAATATGTGTTAAAAATCTTGATCAAAAAACAAATCAGATTGAACATAATAAAAATAGATCACCAAAAGAAAACTTTATTTCCACAATAGCTAGAGATCTACATGGAGAGTTGGCAGAGCATCGCCACGCCACGGAGGACCCAGTGCTCCGGAGGTTTCTGGGTCGGCAGTAACATGGCAATCACAAAGTTGGTGGAGTGGCCCGTCGTGGACAAGGTGCCCCTTCTCTCGGCAGTCTTGTACAATGGACACACATAGGTGGAGCGGACAGGAATATCATCCTTCCTCATTGGCTTCAGCCAGATCTACCAACAAATAACATAGGAAACCTCCCAAATCTGTCTCTCACTGAGCTGAGCGAGATAATACAACCTAGCCTGGCTCTTATAACTAACAGAACAGTTTCATGTAGTGTGTTGTGTCATCATCATGAACTGTTTCTAACATGTGACCAGGTCCATTTGGTAAATTGCCTCCATTTCCTTTTGTCCTTCCACCATTCTTTCTCCTGCACTCTCTTCCACTATCCTTCCCTCACTTGTACACTTAGTGCTATGTGTTTCTCCCATCTATTCCTTGGTCTCCCTTATGGTCTCTTCGCTGCCTATTTCATATACATTAACCTTCTTGGAATCCTCTCCACTTCCATTCTCCTTATGTGTCCATACCATCTCATCCTAGCTTCCTCAACTATCTCATGTACTGCCTGTACCCCAACTCTGGACCTTACATATTCATTCCTAATCCTATCTCTTCTGGTGACAGCTGGCATGATCCTCAAAAACTTTATTCCCATGTTATCCACTTTTCTTGTTTCTCTTTTATCAAAGGTCCAAGTTTCCGCTGCATACGTAGCTATGGGTATGAAGTATGCTCTATACACCACTTCCTTACACTTTAGGGGCACTTATCTTTTCTATAATAGGTCTCTTTGTCTCAATCACACTACCAAGATACTTTATGCACTTTGCTTCTTTCAACTCCACTCCAACCAGTTCTATTACCTTTCTTGGCCCTGTTCTCTGCCTTGTCATCACACTACCAAGATACTTTATGCACTTTGCTTCTTTCAACTCTACTCCATCCAGTTCTATTACCTTTCTTGGCCCTGTTCTCTGCCTTGTCATCACACTACCAAGATACTTTATGCACTTTGCTTCTTTCAACTCTACTCCATCCAGTTCTATTACCTTTCTTGGCCCTGTTCTCTGCCTTGTCATCACACTACCAAGATACTTTATGCACTTTGCTTCTTTCAACTCTACTCCATCCAGTTCTATTACCTTTCTTGGCCTTGTTCTCTGCCTTGTCATCACACTACCAAGATACTTTATGCACTTTGCTTCTTTCAACTTTACTCCATCCAGTTCCATTACCTTTCTTGGCCTTGTTCTCTGTCTTGTCATCGCCATCACTTCACTTTTCGCCATACTAGATCTCATTTCACACTTTTTCACCTTCTAATTCCATTCCTGCCTCCCCATAACATCAAGTCATCAACAAATATAATGGCTTTCATTCTTTATCCCCTGAGTTTTCCTGCCACTTTTTCCATGAATATTTCTAACACTATTACAAATATTAATGGTGAAAGGGTATTCCCCTGCTGAACTTAATTTTTTTATATGGAACCACTCCGTCCCTCCATTTTCCAACTTAACACAACTCCTGTTATCCTCGTACATGCTTTTCACTCTCATTACAACTCCTCTTTCCACTTCAGGCTCCTTAATCGCTTTCCAAATTTTATTTTTATCCACCCTATCAAATGTCTTTTTCACCTCAATAAATACCATTATCAAGGCTTTCACTATCTATACCTTCTTTCCATCAGCTGTCGTATAGCAGAGATTAAGTTTATTGTAAACTTTTGTTTCCTAAATCTATGCTGTTCCTCTCTCCACCTTCCTTTCATTTTATTTCTTATTCTCTTTTCCAGTATATTCTAATATATTTTTCTACAGTGGCACATCAGCGTTATCCCCCTATAATTTGTACACCTCTTACCTTCTCCTTTCTTGAAATCGGTATAATAATTCCCCTTTTCCAAGTCTTCTGGTACCGTGTTTTCCTTCCAAACCATTCTCAGCATCCTGTACAACCATTGTATACCTGCTTCTCTTTTCATTTCCACTGTCAGTTTGACCACACCTGGTGCTTTTTCTTGTTTCATCCTCTTTAATGCATCCTCCACCTCTTTCAATGTGGGACCTTTTTCTTCCTCTTCTGCTCTTTTTTCCTGCTCCTTTCTTTCACTCTCATCCCTTTCCTATTTCAGGTTGAACCTTTTCTCAAAATATCTCATACATAGCTCATTTTCTTCCTCTCCTGTCTTCAAGGTTATTCCTTCTTCATCTATCATTCTAACTACTTGTCTTTTCTCTCTCCTTCTGTTTCTTACTTGTCTATATAAAACCTTATTACTTCCTTCTACATCTTGTTCCAGTATTTCTGTTCATTTTTGCATTCAATTCTTCCTGGTTTACCTTACAACTCGCTTTGCTCTTTTCTTCTTCACACTATATTCTTCCTTTTTTTCCTCATTCCTATTCTTAAAACTCCTTCTGATTGCTTAAGTATTTTCCTCTACTGATTCCTTGAACCTGTCGTTCCACCAGGGCATCTCCTTACACTTTCCCTTATTACTTATACTCCTACATACCTTCTCTTCAGCTCCTACCAACTTGTTTAATTTAAACCTTTCCCGTTAAACCTCTACACTTAGCAACTCATCCTCTTGCCTTTCTTAGGTACAGCTCAGTTTCTTTTTCAATTTTTAGCCTCCCCCCACTTATTCTTCTTTCTTGTCTAGTTACCTTTCTCGTAAATTCCCATCCTTTATGTCTGCCATCAACAACCTGTGGTCACTGTCTAAGGACACACTTGGTATTACCTTGATATTTAAGGTAAGCCTTTTCATTTCTTCATCTATGATAAAGTTATCTATCATCGACTCTTTCTCTCCGTCCCAAATGTATCTAGTGATCGTGTGACTTTCTCTTTCCTTCTTATACCAGCTGTTTGCCATTTTCAGTTTATTTCTTGCACATAGCTTCAACAGTCTTCAACCCTCCTCGTTTTTCTCTCCCATCCTTACTTCCCTAACACCTCCTCAACCCTTCTCCATATTTTCCTACTTTGCATTAAGATCACCCATTACTACTTGACACTAATTCCCCATATGCCTTTTTTCTTCTTCCGGGCACCTTACTTGTATCACCTCCCCCTTCTTTCCTGTCGTTTATTGTCATCTTTATTATTCTATCATCTCACCCTACTACCTCCACCTGCAGCTCTCCTACCACTATGAAACCTACTTGGTTAAGATTAATAATATGTATTTTGGTGCCATGCCTATTTTAGAATTCGTGTGCAAAGAGTGCCAGAGGAATGTTAGGTTTTATATGGGAAGAATGCCATGGCTAATTCCTCATTATTGTAAGGGTTTGCAAGAAAATTCACCAAATCTTTATTTATAAAGAGATTTTTTAATTTTTCTATAATTTTAATTTGTACCTACTGTTGTTTAATAATAATAAATTAAGACAATTTAATTAAAGTTATTAAATTTAATTTCTCAAAACTAACGCTAATTAACATATTTAAAGAAAATTATATATATATATTTCAATATCATTTTGTTGTAGTGCATTTAGTTTTATACAAGAAAATAAAGTTTTTAATATATATCATTATAAATAGGAATTAGAGGAATTTTTGTTTGATATCCTACATTAGATATTTTTGGGCCTTAATTGCTTACCTTACGAGATTTATTATATTGCTTACCTCATAAATAAATATTTAGGATTAGACATAATGAATGTGATTTTCAAAAAACCTTTCATAATGAATATTTCAGGTTTAACAAAAAATTATATAAATTTATTAAGTCAATACGCCAATTTACTTACATTGGTAAAGAAATATTTTCATTCACATGACATAACATGAAAATCTAAATAGTATATTTTTCCAAACTCAGACCAATTTAACCCGTACATTTGAAAATTGTTTACAAAACTATTTACATCAGTATTAATTTGGGGCACACATATATTTTATGCAGTTTGTACATAAACCGGTGTTGCACTTAGCACATTCAGTATATGAACGTCCCATTATAAATGTACTAAACTCCGAGGGAAATGTTCTCTTCCCAGTGATATACGACACTACTACACCATCTATCAAACAAAGCGAGAACTAGCTCGAATCTGGAGAGCCAACCTCATTGGCACTGGCACCTTTACCGGTAATAGGTGCAATCATGCAAATACATATCTTTATATTTAATTAAAGATATGAATGTCATTCTCACAACCTCTTCAAGTTAAAATCAGCACTCTTGTGTAAATCTTTTGTATTTCAAAATTGTAATAATTAGAGCACTGTGTCCCTTTTTGCCTGTTGATTGGAAACTTGAAACATCCCAGCTTTAATACCATTTTTAAAACGACGCCAATAATAAAACAAACACTAATGGTCCCCTTCAACTTAAAACAAATAAAACAAAAGGAACTTTCCAAATACTCACCAAAGAGGTGATACAGTTTAGAACTGGGAATAATGCTAGAATAGTGAGTGACATATGGATGAGAGATTGAACAAAAGGAAATGGTAAAGAGAAATACTTAATGAATCAACAAATATTTGGAGTAAAATAGAATATGGCTAAAATTGTCTTTATTTAAAATTCCTTTAAAATAAGTAGTTCATTAAATAGCCGTCTAGCTCGGCTTCTATCAGCGCGCATTCTACTTGCCAAGTCAGATAACTATTGTGGGTTAGTCCAACTAATGTCCAAAATAAGCGCTAGCAATTATTACTTGTAATCATTCTCCGTGGACTTGAAACTGTTGATGCAGTAGAGTAGTCTGTGAAGGCGGCTATTAAACAAGTGTTTTATTGTGAAATTCATAGGAAAACTATGACAAGAAGAGACAGGTAAATGATATTTTTTTTAAATTGTCACACGCGATAGTGTTTGCTGATGCTTCCAAGATTTGATTATTAACATAGGGCTATTATGTCTATCATTAAAATAATTATCCAATAAAGATTTTTTTCCCGAGCGCCAAAGGCAGTTTTATCCAAATTAACACCAAATAATTTATGTAGTTTTACTGAATAAAATAAAATGGAGATAAATATTAAACAAGCTATACAAAAATAGTCACACTCTTACAATATTTTTTCATCAATAATGTGTTTTGATATCAGTATTGGTACTTTATCCGGTGGTCAAATGGTCTAGTGTGTTACTCTTGCAAGACCAGACTGCTGATGACGGGGAGATCAGGGTTTGAATCCCAGTCATGTGTACTGAGGGTGGTTTTAATTAAAAGGATTTACACTCTCTCTACACACAAATGCGGGCACACTTGATCTAAAATAAACGTGCCTGGTCCTTAACATAAAATGCAATTGGTTCAGAACAAGTAGTGAGACGCGGTGACAAAATCATCAACTATTTAATGCAAAATTTGAGTAAAGTTTGGTTTAAAAAAAATACAAAGCAATAGATATTTTATTTAAAATATAGTAAGCTCTTTCTTAAGCTATAACAGCATCATTAACCACAACACCTAGAACTATCATTAACCACAACACCTAGAACTTGTTAAAGAAACTAACTGTGAACGTAACAAAACAAAGTTCACTATTGGGAGATTATTTTTGTAGCATTTTTCTCTTCAAAACGCTCAAGTGTGATGGATTTTGCTGTAAATTCAATAAAATGGTAGATTTTTGCAAAATATATTTCATAAGGACATACTTACAATAGGAACAGATGTAAATAGAACTTTAGGCAGAGATTCATCAAGAACACACTCCTGTGGGTTCCAGCGGGCCCCATCCAAGAACAGCCCATATATGTACACACCATCTTCTGGAGGAGTGGAGTACATGTCCTCGTTCATAACCTGCAGAGAGGAGAGAGACTATAGGTCAATCTCTGGACATACTTAGAGTTAGGAGGAGTTTTAGAGGGCTCACTGGGGTTACAGCGTTTCCTTTATTTATTCAAAATTCTGTTTCCAAAAGTGAAAGTGTGTGACACTTATTTTGATTCAAGCCATTTTGGAATGTTCTGTTAGTTTGAACATGTTGGGGATTCAAAGTGCCATAAGATATTTGAGTTATTGACGGTTAGACCATGCAGCCAGCGAAGTGGGTAAAAAAGAAAAATTAAAACATGTTTGTATGTAATGTTATAATAGTATTTTACACATAGGCTATGTACCAATTATCTGCCAGATAAGGTATTGGGAAATGGCTTTAAAGGTAGGTACATTTATTGAGTCATTTTAGAAGCCTTGTTTTTACACATATAAGAGTTGATTTTTCCTAAGCATTTGATAGATTTTCTTATCCAATGAAATTTATCTGTATAATGGTACAAAGGACAACTGTGTTAAGACCCGCCTTGGTGGTGTAGTTAGCTAACACACTAGTTTCATGTTGAGCTAGACTGCCGACGGGGAGATTGAGGATTGAATCTCGTTTGGGTGAACTGAGGGTGATTTTTCCTAAATGTTTTTCCACTCTCCCTCCATGCAAATTCGGATTAACTTCATCTATATTCAACCTTCCTAATTCCTAAAGTTTTTTCTCTTTCTCCCATAAGCAAGTGTGGGTCTCTGTGTGACCGCACTGTTCACGCACACATAAGGGCGGTCCTATGTACCCATCTAGTTCTTGTAGAGCTGCTCATATACAATATTGATCTATGGATATGATGTCTAAAACAGTCTAGCCGGCATTCAAATCACCCCATTGGGGTCTCTTAGGTTAGGACCTTGTTTCTTCTGACAGGTGTAGTCTATTAGGATGAGGCAAGGTGGGTAAAGCGAGCAGGTAGGATGAAGGAAATGAGGCTCAGTGAGTCAGTGCAGTAAGGAATTAGACAGGAGACAAGGGTTGGCGAGTTACCATGGTGAGTGGGTAGAACATGGGAGACAAGGCTCGGCGAGTTACCATGGGAGACAAGGCTTGGCGAGTTACCA
>CABFVX010007583.1:0-13732 GCA_902151425.1 Timema shepardi
AAAACACAGTATTCTTGGAATATGAACCAATATTAGTTTTAAAATTAATAATTCATTACATGTATATGTATTAACAATTTAAACATTAGTATTTACACAGGTCTCACAGACAGCATTGAATTAAACAAAAAACTAGTCCATACCATTATTGGTATGCGGCGCAGGACTAGCATGCCCAGAGAATACGCCACTGAGTAAAACATAGCGATAGTTAAGATTGTTTGTGATTACTGTGAAAATCTACAGTTCAATGCAATTTTTTTGTACAGTCCTTTTCCATTGTTTAATCCCATCGGGAACCCTAATATAATAGCGTCCATATATCCACAGATTAAGGTTAATTATATATAAATATTATGATGCACAAATCATTTGTTATTTTTATGGAAAATGTCCACTCTTTAGCACCTTATTTGTGTGTTTTTAAAGATTTCACACAAAGCTGTCAATATCACAATATATTTATTTTGTTTAGAAAGGAGGTGGCCCAATGGCTCCAGTGAAAGAGGAAAAATGTGGGAAGAATCCAATGCACAAAGATGACATCTTCTTCCTTTCTTCTGTCTTCTATAGTAGAAGTAGTCACACATACATTTTAACACAAGTAGAGCTATATTTCGGCATTGTTGCCTTTATCAAACACAAAGTTTACTCTCTCTGTCTTTGATAAAGGCAACAATACCAAAATATTATTCTATTTGTGTTAAAATGTGTGTGTGACTACTTCTACTATAGAAGACAGAAGAAAGGAAGACGATGTCACCTTTGTGCATTGGTTTCTTCCCACATTTTTCTTCTTTCCTTAGGTGGGCTTTCTTCATCAAATTTACTCTTAGTTATTTATTTTTCCTCTTTTTTTAAGTTTTTTTTCAATATATTTGTTTTATTATTGTAAAATATTGCTTGATTGAATTTACTGTAAAACGAGCCCATGCCTGTAGATACAATTATTTGTGCTGCCGATGCAGAATACATGTGAAGAACAATACCTACATAATACATCTAATATAGTTGTCTATTTATCACTTTTTCAAACAATGTTGTGTGTGTTTGTCGCTTTATAAAGTGTAGTACATTGTATCCATTTTCTTCAATACACTTTATTAGTAGATACCTCTTCATTAACTCATACAAATAAAATTAGGTCTTCCATATTGTGCAATTTTTATTCAAAGTTAAAATTTGAGGTATTTATATAATAATATTTAAAGTTGACTCTAGTCATGGCTGTTATTTAAAATAATGATTATTTTTCTCAACAGTTTTTTTTATGAATATTGTATTTCACTGTTTTGCTAGCTTGCATTTTTTTATAGTCTAACACCTTAGTTTATTTTGTAAATTTAATTGTTGCTGTTGCTTAAAGTAAGTTCTAAAACTATTTAATTAATTGATGTGGTAGAATTTATTTTCTTCAATTAGAACATTTTATTAAATTTAACTTTATAATTTTGACACTTTATTATTGTAATTGTGTGACATGTTAATTTGAAAATTTACTGAAACAACAATAAAAAAAATATTCTCTCATGTCATTTTAAAGGTGGCCATTATGAAATAATAAAACATGTTTACTATTATCATAGTTTTAATAAACTACTATAACATACTGTTTAATTAACTCAAACATTAATTTCAGTTGATTTAGGTGTAAACATTGTTTGTACTATTTTTAAAGTACATCAAATGGACGAAATTCTGTGAATATGTCATGGGGTGATTCACACAGAACATACTGCTGATAGCGGTTAGGTGTGGTTTGCTTGATCTGTGAACACTTCAACCGCAAATAAAGTCTAGCTAATGATAGTCAAACATTCTTCAATGGCCACTTGGTTTAAGGCATCATTCTCATGTTAGACTAGACTGCCGATGAGAGACCAAGTTTCAAACCTTGGTCGGGTGTACTTAGGGTGGCTTTTCACTCTCCCTTCATACAAATGATGGCACACTTCCTCTAAACTCATCATTCCTTATCCCTAACTCATAAGCATAAGTAGTACTTATGTGTGTAACCTGAACAGGTAGTAAGACGCAGCGCTAAAAAAATTATAGTCAACAGGTGTTCTCATGAAATAAAAAAAAGAGGTTTAAACACATTTTTTTATTAATTTCACATTTATGATTCAATCAAATTGTGATATATTTAAATTATTTGCCATTTTGACTTTTTCTAAATTTATTTTAAGTTTGAATTCGTTTAGACATTATTTTGTGTTTGTTTGAAAATGTAAGCTGGGGTGTTGTCCTTAAATATAATCCAATCTTGGACGATTTCACCCAAGGTTTGATGATATTTCCAAGACTCTTCAATAAAAAAAAATTGTTCTTTATTGTTTTACTACAAATAGAGTGGTCAAATCATAGCAGGAGAGGAGGAAAACATTGTAAAACTACCCTAAGTACACCCATCTGAAATTGAAACCCCAGCCTCACAGTCTGTGTGTCCACCACTGCAAGTAGTAAAATGTCCCTAAGGTTAGTTGGAAATAGCGTGATATTAACTTCTTGGAGTGGGATGTCAGGCCACCTTTGTCATGTTGTGATTTCTGTTGGGGATGTTTTCACAAGCCATGTTATAAATAGTTGCAGTTGTAAAACTTTAAACCAGCTTTATTTAAGGGCACAGCCATACTTGCAGCCCGGGATTCGTGACCAGAACGTCGATCAATGTTATTTATATACAAGACCCAAAGTCACTCTTATATACCAAGGCGTTGCTTGTGCGTCCTGGCCTAATTCCAAGCAAGGCAACACAATAAAAATTCAACTAAATAAAACATTGTTTATAAGAACATTCCTCATAAGATTAGTGTGTGGTATTTACCGGTAATTAATTTTAAAATTCCTATATCAATATTGGATCCAAACGCAAGTAACTTTTTTTTTTTAGGCTTTGAAATATTTTGAGCTGAGCACTCTGAAAGCGTTGTATATAATTTTGTCTTATATATTTGGTATTATATAAGTTTATTTTCACTATACTAAGTTGTTAACATTGGAATTTTGTTGTGTTATGTGTGATTTATATTGTAAATAATATTAATAGTAATGAAATGAACTTAAATCATAATAGTGATTTTTCTAATTTATTTAATTATTCAAATGTAAAATGAGCCTACTGATAAATTACATAAATACCTAACATGTTTTGTCCAATGCTGAATTTTATTTTACCTTTATTGTTTAGAATGTTTTTTTATGGTTTGATGAATATATTTTGAAATTATTTTGAAAATTTAAAAATAGTACTTTATATCATGTAATATTTCAAAACTATGTTTTTACTTTTAATTTTGTAAAATATCCTAAACTTGTGAAAATAAAACTTAAAAAAGTAATCTGACATAAAATATTTTAGTTTTATTATTTTACCAATATAAAAAGTGTTTGTTATATTTTCCGCATTATTTTATAAATATAAATAATTACAAGCTCCTTGATGATCTTCACAATGTATGTAACGTAAATAGAAAGTGGCTCTTAAGACATCTTGGAAGTTGGGATAACCAACACAAGTAAAATGATAACAATGAGAGAATGATTCAAGTGGGTGATAGTTTTGAAATAATTTGTTTAAAATTATAACTATTTACTTTGGCGAACCAGTTAGACTATTTTTTGTGGTTAGTGACCCAGCCGTTTGTGGTTAGTATCCCACACCTCCAACCACGTGGCTATAGTTATGTGATCTTTTGGTAGATTATTATTATTATTATTATTATTATATTTTTGTCATTGCGCTTTGCTACCTGTTTGGGATGTATGAATTGATTCTGTCAGAATATACTTATAAATTGACACATGAATTGATTAGGTACTAATCCAACACCTTAGCCCAGTTAATAGCACATCTTTCTACAGAGTTAAGGATACCAGGTTCGATTCCCGGCATGGCCGCAAATTTATCGTTGGTGAAGTGTGGGTTTACCCCTTCACATTGATAAATTGATGGCCAGGAAATGAACTGGATGTTGTGCATGTCCTAGTCTTAAGTTAGACGGTAATGGAATACTATATGACTTGAATAAATAACTGACTTGGACCACAGGTTGAAAACAGTAATGGATGTAAAGTAAATTGATTAGGTATCCTTGGATTGCAAGATAATTGCTTTACCACTGGGATATATATGATTTATCTCATGTTCAGGATCATTTATCGTTTAAGGCAAAGTTTCTGGTAGACATTTGAGATCATCAGCTAATTAATAGCCATCAACAACACAGCCATTGTGACTCAAGGTTGGCATTCATGCTGCTGCTTGTACAGGGTTTCAACTCTACAAGATTGCATCACAGACAATAGATTGATATAATTGTTTAGTGTGGATTATGGCCATTCATATGGTTTTCATTCGACAATAGTGGGAAAACTCACTTCGGCAGCTGCATGGACTAAGACACTACCCTTGCAATAGATTAGACTACCGATGACGAGGAGATCGAGGTTCAATCCCGGTCGAGTGTACTGTGGTGTTTTTTCCCCCTAAATGGTTTCCCACTCTCTCTCTCCACACAAATGTAGGTACACTTCCTCTAAATTCAATCTTTCTTATCCTTAACCCATTTGTGTAATTAGCACATAAGCTGAGGAATGCCAGGTCTCCACCGTGGTTCGGATTCCACGTTAAACTGTAGGTCCTCCATTTCATCTCACAATCACCCTATCATTACACATCAGCATAAGTGAGTATAACCTGAACGGGTATTAAGACGCGGTGCTAATAATAATAATAATAATAATAATAATAACAATAATAATAATAATAATAATAATAATAGCACATAAGCTGAATGTGTAGTAAGTTGCTGTGCTAAAAAAAGTGGGGCAGTGACAACTCGATATGAAAATAAACCTGTAACATTTGTAAAATTGTGTCAGTATTTTACCACTGGGCTATTCAGGATTTGTCCGGTGCTTAGTCATTCATTCATCCCCCACAGCTTGAAACAGAGTCTGTGATTGGTGATTGAGAGCGTAGCCTGTTGACTTGGGTTGCCACAACTACTTTAAACTAAAATAAAACTATCCATTCAACTATAAATTATTGTGTTTATTACATTTTAATTGAAAGTTACAGTCAATAGGTTTGAGGGTGCCCGGAATACATCATTTGTGAAATTATACGATCACATTAAATGTAAACTTCCCGTTGGTTATTTCTTAGTGTTGTTTATAAACAATTTCTTAATCAAGACAAAAAAGCATTTGTTTATTGAACATTGACTTTCACTACACAAGTATCAGGTGGAGGACCATTTCACAAACTTTAATGTATAAATAAATACACTTCCAAATATTGTCTAGCAATTTAGAAGCACGCATGCTCATGTGAGTATAAAGTACACCCTGATGTTTTAAGTGGACTGAATAACGACATTGTCATTGATAATATAGCGGACATGACCTTAGGATTAAATTTAATAATAATAAAAATATAGATAATTCACCTCACTCTTCAGCTTGCACTGAAACATAGCCTCGGTGGTATTTATAAATATATTTTAGGAGTCCACATTTCAAATCTTACAACCTTTAAGAAAATACAAACATATTTGCTACAGCCAAAATTGATACCATCTTATTATATTAATATTGTTATTTTATAACTATTGATAATACAGGGCCTATATTAAAAAGTAGCAACTGGAGGTCACATCAGTTGACATGTGAATGTGTGAAAGTAGATTTATGATGAGACAGAGAACATAAAATATATGTTGATTATTTTGGTTATAAAAGAAGTGTGGGGGTGGACTGGCGGGTTCCAAGCGGCTCAGAGTATAGATATGACTGCCCTTTAGAGACAGGAATGAGATCTTCAGCCAAGTGTGTTATTTCTCTTCTGTGAACATTGGTACATTTTCTAAAGATTGACAATCATTTTGTTTCCAAAAGTATAAGGCACGTTTAAGTTGGCAACAGCTAACATTGAAGAATAGTATAAAGATTTTGCTATCTGACATTTTCATGTATGAGCCACTCCTGTTGATAAACTGTCGACTGAGGACGTTATCTTGTATTGGTTATCTTTTATCAGCCGGTGATACTGATAATATTATTAAGAGATAATTTAATTGTAATTATATTTACTCATGAAGCCCCCCTCCCATTGATTTCACATTTGCTTTGTGTAATATTTCATCAAATAAATTGTTATATACATTTATGGAACACATAGTTAGAATAAAAATTTGGATGTGCTTTAGAAGAAGAAAACAATATCATAATTTAAAGTTGTGAAAAAAAAACAGTTTGAAGGTGTGTTCAAGTTGTTATCTTTGCAAAGTCAGGTATGAAAAATTAAATATTGTTTGGTTTTAAAAATAATTTGTCATCAAATGGGGGCTTGGTTCTTTGTCTTTAAGAGGGCAAAACATAGTTTTGAGTTTAAAGGCTAAAATGGGGTGAAACCCAAATGATACAAAAAAAAGGTTAAATGAAACAATATAAAATATAATACACTGCTTCATTAATAAAAGACACTGTTTCATAGTAGGGGAATGTAAGTACACTATGATAAAATAAAAAGGTTCTGTTCAACTAAACACAAAAATTAAGTAATATATTAATAGTTATAGGGCTTATAACCTTCAAAAATAAGAATGATTCTTTAAAGTGAATTATATATTTATTTAATTTATTTATCAATTGTATGACAAAAAAGTAACAAGAGAAAATGTACTTTAAAATATTTTATGGGTTGAAATTCAAATTCCAGCTAATAACATCTTTATTTTGTACTTCCATACATATTTTTTAATATTCGTAAAACAAAGTATCAATTCTGTCAGGACGAGCAATGGTGTAGGAATGGGTACTCGCCTACTAATTTTAAATGATGAATACACAATGTCATTTGTACCCACCCAAACTATCAGAGTATATTACTTACTACCCGCCTCGGTGACGTAGTTGGCTAACGCGCTAGTCGTGTTGAGCTCGACTGCTGAGGACGGGGAGATCAAGGTTCGAATCTCGGTCGGGTGAACTGAGGGTGGTTTTTCCTACATGGTTTTCCACTCTCCCTCCACGCAAATGCGGGTTCACTTCCTCTAATCCAACCTTCCCAATTCCTAATCCATTAGCGTAATTAGTACTTAAAAGCGTATAACCCGAAAGGGTAGTAAGACGCGGTGCTAAAAAAAATATTACTTACCATCTAGAGATTAAAATTGAACTATTTTATTTAATATTCTGAAAATTGAAAGATGTCACTTGGACACAGGAATTGTGCCCGGGACCTGTCGCTTAGTGCGCCAATGCTCTGACCACTGAGCTATCCAGGAATCGTCCTGTACTCTGGATCATTAAAACTTTGTTTTAACTATGAGAAAATGTCAAAACATGTTTAAAATATCATGCTTGTTTAGGCCTAACCTCATAACCAACAGTATGAGTGCCCAATAGTGTGGCGCACGAATACATTTATTAAAGCCCTTCTTTGTGCCAGTGTAGTTGGCGTCATGTAACACTCATGTCGAACTTTTACCGTGTGCGTTCTGTTAAATAAGAACAGTGCGTTCCAAACTTCAAACTAAGTGTTTAATAGAAAATGTATCTAATCACCTTAAAAATAACCTATAAATAGCTTTTAAAGACATCTAATGCTCATAAATGTGTCCTGAGCTCCACTTTCTGAGAACCATTCACAAACATCCATATAATTTCATCGCTACCTTCACAATTTTTCTTCCTCAAACGAAACATGCTGTTGCTTCTGTTAGGAAGAGACTTAATTTTGTTACATACAAATATATATAACTAATCACGCCATTCCCTTATGGGATAGGCAAGAAACAGTGAATATAGCTAAAAAAAAACAGCTCCACACTAACTGTCTCCACACTTGACTATCCTTGCTTATTCCCTTCACTTCAACAACATCCATACACCAAGTAATACATGCTCTTTTATTCTTAAAACTCTTAAACATAAGATGCTTCTTTCACATTTACCTGTTGGATTACCCTTCAAACCTCACTCCTTCAGCACCCATTCATTACTGACTCTGTCCATACAAGTTTTTCCATATATATATTTCATTCCAACCACAATCACCTTACTCTTATGTATCCCTATGTTAATATAATTAAATATAAACCTGCAAACATTATGGTAGGATGGGAGGGAATACCACTTAAACCAAATATTTTTCCAGTTTTCTGGCTAAATTAATCAAATACTTCTCCAGTAGAAACATTTAGTTTAATTGTTTACATATAACAAACTAGGCAGTTCTTAAATATTAGTAATGAGCAAAATATAACTAAAACAGGACCTATCATCTTTATTTAAAAAGTTTATCTTTAAATTCTATAATGCCCATGACAAAGAGAAAATACATTTTAATATCATTATGTGCAGAAGATTAAACCAAATGCACCTACTGAATCCATGTTTGATTTATTTTGGCCACAAACGTGTTTTGCTATGAAAACAGTAAAATAATACAGGCCTAAGCTCGTGTTCCTTCCATCCCAATCCAAGCGTGTTGCTACAGTAGCCCCATGGCTTCTTAGGTGCTGACTGACAGCTTACAGCTGACTTTTGATGGCTTTGAAAAGTTACTAGGCCAAATTATGTATCCCTACGCCGAACCATGTGATCTGCAAAAACATTTGTTTTGTAGCTTTCACTTCTGACAGTCAAAATTTAGGTATATACATAAATGTTGACTATCAGAAGTCAGCTGTGAGCTGTCAGTCAGCACCAAAGAAGCCATGGAGCTACTATATATGCAGTGTTATGTGAGTGGTTTGATACACCTAAATCTGACCAGGCACTAAATCATTGAAATATCACTTATGTATTGTGGTGGTTGGATCAGACGACAGTTGTATTTTCAATCTTATATCTAAATGCAGTACGGAAATGGTCACAACAGAATAAAAAGGTCCAGATAGGCTCAAACTTCCCACCGTTATACTAATGATGATATTAACTTATCTTCCAGTACCAAGCCACCATACCTGCAGACACAGAACAACAACGTGACTCAGTTCGACAACGAGGCTCTAGAGGCCGTGTTTCTGAGGGAAGATGTCCGAGACAAGAGAGTCGTGGTCGTGTCCATCTCAGGAATATTTGGCAAGGGAAAATCCTTCTTGCTCAATTACATGCTGAAATATCTAAACAGTCAGGTAAGTTCATTTCACTGTGTAGCCAAGTAAGCAAGTGGCAGCCCTAGGGCCTATCAGAGGCTTAAGTAAGTCCATCAGGTGAGCCTAGGTGACTGCCCAGGGTGCAAGGCCGTAGCCACGCCTACATTTCTGAGAGCGGTGTTAAGGGCACTATGCCTCTCCAAATGCCACAGGCAAAGAAAAATTCCAAAATTTAAATGCCTATCGAAGCTATCTTAAGTTTATTTTTATGGTAATTAAGAGAAATGTTTAAGTGTTAAAATTTGGCTAGTATTTATAAACTTACACAATGTCTCCTCCCCCCAGGTCTGAAAATTTAAATTGATAACTTCTTGAATCAAGCTAAAATTACCGGCAGAACCGAAAGAGATTTCCGATTCTTTTCAGCATTATTGCCCTCTGAAAAGAATATTTCCCCCTGAAATCAATTTGCCTCCTTTCTATATTTATTTCACTCTCCTCCTATGTTTTTGATTAGCAAACGATTTAAAACAAACTCCAAATATATTCTAAATGGAGTGAATTAACATTTTAAAAATCCACCAAGGATCATTATAAATATCCTATAGGCATAGAAGCATCAAGATTTCATAAAAATTCTGAGGGAAGACTCCTTCAAATAGAGTCTGGAGGACTATAATTTTCAATTTAGTTTCCAGGTGAGGATCACTACAATAGCTTAAGGCAGTATTTATCAAACCCTCTACAGTCACATACCCCATTTGGGGCCATTGCCTATCTAACATATTCCTTTTATATAATTGTAATAAAATATATAGTGTAACAAATATCTGCTACCTTATAAACATTGTTTCCCAATTTTAATAAAACTTTGGTGTGAATGTTTATTCCAAAGCTTATGTAACATTTTTGTGCTAAGTCAGGAACATAAAGGCTTATAAAAGTCCATAACATCTCCTCAAAATATGCGCTGATTTGTTTAGCAGACTCACTATTATTAAGAACTATTTGATGATTAGTAAAACTCATTGATGTATTGCATACTCCCTGAAATCTTTCCTGTATCATAGTTTGAGAAACATCCTTTTAAAAGGCATAAAATCGTCAAATGTTTGCCAGACGAGGACCCTGGAACTCTTTAGGCCTAGGAGAGAGAAACAAGTTCCTCAAAACACCTTTTTGGTTAGGTAAGCCCCCCACCCCCCTGACACAAATACGGTTTCGCCACCACTGACCCAACCTGGATAATTTCAAAGATGATTTTTATTTTCTTTAATAAAGTTGAAGGTTTAAAAATTTGTGTTTGGTCAAAGGTTGAGTCATCCGCACCTACATAGTCCAATTATCATCATCATCATCATCATCAACTGTTTCCAGCCTGTCAGCTTGGATCAGTTTAGTAAAATGCTTCCATCTTCCCCCTTTAATTTTTTCCCTTTTTCTCCGCTCTCTTGCACACTTTCTATCATCTGCTCCTTCCATCTCTTTCTTGGCCTCCCTTGCAGTCTTTTTCTACATACTTCATTTCCAACATTTTCTTTGGCATTCTCTCTCTCTCTTTTTCTATCCTCATTACATGTCCATACCATCTCAGTCTTCCTTCCTCTACTGTCTCATGTACTCCCTGTACCCCTACTCTTTCCCGAATAACTTCCTTCCTGATCTTGTTCCTCCTCGTGACAGCTAAGACTAGGGTTGTTAGTCTGGTTTAGTCCGGACCTGGAAAAGTGTTGAACACATTAATCCTGTGTTTGATCAGGCCTGCCAATGTAACTTGGTCTACTGTACACCCGTTGTAATGAAGAGCTTTGATAAAATTACTAAACATTTGGTTCATTGGTTAGATATAAAGTCATACTTATTGATTAATAATAATAATAATAATAGTACAACCCACTTCATTGGCTGCATGGTGTAAGGCACTATTCTCGCAATATAAATTGCCAAATTCAGGGAGATCGGGGTTCGATTTTGGTCGGCTATACTGAGGATGGTTTTCCCTAAATTATTTTTCACTTTCCCTCCACACAAATGTGGATACGCCTTCTATAAATACTACCTTCTTAATCTCTAACACATTAGTGTAATTAGTACATAGGCATATAACCTAAACCAGTAGTAACAGGATGTTCAGCCAAATTATATTTTAAAATTCCCTGACTTTTCCAGGTTTTCCAGAGCCAATTACCAACTTTTCTAGTCAATATATAAATATTAAGATTGCAATTTAATGTAATTATATTTTTTGATGCATACCCATTCTAAAATTCAGGGGCATTGCACGACATATATTTGGGGGTGGGGGCGGGGGTGAACAAGTGTTTTTCACATATCTAATCATTCCAAAATTAGAAAAATTCCCAAGTAGCAAAATAGAGTACAAGAATGGCATTGTTGAGAACGTGGAGGGGATAAGGGTGGGCCAGGAGGAGGTTCAATTTTTAATTATTTTTTTCTAATTTGGGGAGATAATTAAGCCTTAAACCGATCTTTTAGGCAACTGTGTTTTTTAATTAATCTATTTATTTTCAAGACCGTAGCCAGCCAATAATTTCTGGTGGGGGAGAGGGGGTTTATGTTGCAACATTACCCCCTAACTGCCGAAGGCTTGAAGTAATTTTAAATATTAAACACCTCTAGAAGCTCTCTGAAGTGCTTTTTATGGTAATACAGCCCGCTAATTTATACTTGTATCTTAAGTTTTATATGGTTTGAACCATAAATAAAGCCATTTTGTTCATAAAATTTCGAGGCTGGTTTGAGCCCCCAAAACCCCCTCCTGGGGACTGCTTTGTTTATTTGTTCATACTATATTTTTAAAGGTACAAGGCTTTTTCAGTGCAACTTGAATTATTATTTATTTCAGTTTACCGGCATCTGAGCTAAATATCCAATTGAGCTTAAATATATTTATTTATATTTGTAGATATTGTTCAAATCGTTTCTCTGTGGCCATCATAACCCTTTAATAACTTGAACGCATTCAAATCCTAAGTTTTTTCATTGTGTATTACTACCAGCCCGGACTATCTACAGTTAACTACACCAGTTGGATAGATAGAATTTAGAGGAAATGTACCCTTATTAGCTTGGAGGAATATTGGGATAAACTACCCATGGCCAGAATTAAAATCCTTACTTCCCCTTCACCAACAAACCAAACCAAAAGAGCGTGACATTAAACCCGCATGACCACTAATGATAGTTTTAATTGTCATAAATTGTTATAGTAGTGATTATATGTGACTAATATGTAGTAAAGTAGAATCAACAAGCCCGGGGTTGGGAGATGATTTTATATAATGCTAGCAGCGTTACAAGACTGCCACAGTAAACCAGTCAGCAAGAAGCTATCAGAGTGGAATATCAAAAGGAACCTAGGTAGTAACTTGGTCGTTTTTAGCACTTTAACAAATTACATTTTTATTAGAATTTCCCATCTTCTTGTAATCATTAAAATCTTTGAAAAAGTAAATATAAAGCTAAAACCTCTATATTGTGACCCCACCAAAAACTACCTGCGACCCCCAAGTTGAAAACCGCTGCTTTATTATAACACACTTGGAAACAATATTTAACTAGTTGGCTCCCCGAGATGTAGAACTCGCTCGCCACTTTATCAAAACATTAGCAATTTGGCCATGTTTATTTAAAAACATTTTCAACATGTAAAATAAAGCAACCAAAAATAGAATTTATTGATATCTCTACAGCATGTTGATACCTGTTTACCAATGTCCTGCTTCATAACCTCATGGAAGTTGCCCTAAAATGTTAATATTGATACTTCAATAAAATATTCAAAACATATTGTAATTTATCTCGTGGGGGTGAAGCGGCTTCCCCTGACATTTTATTAGATAACTTATTGCATATTCAAAATCAGCATGCTAATCAACATGGTTATATGACATTTCAGGCAAATCGAGCACTAAATAACTCATTTAAAAATGTATCCCAAATTTGAAAATGTTAAAGGGTGAAAAAATAATAATTATTTTTTTGGTTTATTGTAGTCTACTTAATCAAATGAAAAATTATAAGAGTTGTAAAACACAGCCCTATTACTACTCTTCCTTTATTTTTGCTTTGAGCCTATTTAAATTGCTTTCATGAAAGCCTATTTTAATAAACAATGAAATAGACATCGGTTCAATTCAAACTAGTATGGATACTAGATAGGAAAATTAGTGTGTATTTCAGAATTCAAATATTAACACTAACCTCAATGACTTCATTTCATCAGTCAGAGCTTTCGCTAAAGAAAACAATACAATGTTGCGTAACATTCTCTGCATGTATGCTTTCAAAATTGAATAAAGCCCTAATTAAGGCATTGGCTGTACAACATATGATAATTTGAATCATAAAACTGCCACAGTTAACAGCCACAAAAGTAACAACTAAAAATACTAAACCATTAACAAAACATTGGCTGACATTGCGGGCTGAGTGAGATTTTGCTACTGGGCGGCTCATGTTCCCTTTTGACTCGTTTCAATACCGCATTCGGCATTGACTCATTGGCTGTTGTCTCTGCCTACTGATAACGGCGCTACTAGACTACTTGACTAACTAAGCGTTCTACAATTTACTACAGAAGAAATCTCTTTTCAATGTTTGAT
>CABFVX010007583.1:14100-29867 GCA_902151425.1 Timema shepardi
CCCCCCCCCCCCCCCCAGTCCACTAGTCCAGATAATCATGCGAAGGCGGCTCGGGACTAGCATACTCAGAGAATACGCCACTGGTTGAGAATAGGTCTGTTATGTCCACAACATCATTCTAGTCTCTCCTGATGGTCGTGGACCATGGTATAGTATGATTTTGGTAGGAAGAACAGTAGAAGTTAGTTACTAGAGTTACTAAAACAATGTTAATATATTCATACATAAAGTCATCTCATCTGCAGATGTTACTATTGATAGATATTATCAATATCTATAAAATAACACAAATAATATAAGAAAAGATTATCAGAGTTGGCCGCAAAGAAATGTCTGAATTTTCTCTACTGTTCTTCCAACCAAAATCAGGGTATAGTTACAATAGCCCCATGGCTTCTTTGGTGCTAACTGACAGCTCACAGCTGACTTCTGACAGTCAATATTTAGGTATATGCCTAAATTTTGACCGTCAGAAGTGACAGCTGATAAACACATGTTTTTGCAGATCATTTGGTTCGGCGTAGGAATATATAATTTGGTCTGGCAACTTTTCAAAGCCATCAGCTGTGAGTTGTCAGTCAGCACCAAAGAAGTCATGGGGCTACTGTAGTTAGTTGTGTCGTGTTTTAGTTTCACTTTAACACTCTCAGGATAAAACAAATCTTGCTAACCGCATCGGTGTTCGCGCGGTCTAAATGTCAAGTTCATGCTCCCCCCCCCCTTTGTTTCGGAATCCGCCTGGACACGAACCAAGAAGGTACGTTGTGTGTTCATCCTCAAGGTTATAGAGGAAGTTTACCAAAGCTGTGTGGACAAGACGTAGTGTAAAACCCCCATCGCTGGCGGGCATGACGCGTTATCCAGCAGCGCTAAGGATCCTCACCAATGTTCGCTCGCAATTAGAACGGGTAGGCGCATAGGATGTCGCTGATAGCGGCGTTTGATGGAACGACGCCACGACGCGTCATGACGGTGTCCCGGAGCTGGAGATGATGAGTAGCTCCTGGTATTTCCAGCTGTAGCTCGGCCGAGGAGCTAATGTCCCTCGGGCGACAAACATCCCGTACAAGTTCTGATGAGAGGAAGAACCACGGACAAATGAACAACACACTTCTGACACGTGATTCAGAGAAGAGTGTTAGTTAGACCTTGTTGTAGAACACACATGTAGTGGTCAGGAGATAGTCTTGTTGACACGTGATTCAGAGAGGAGTGTTAGTTAGACCTTGTTGTAGAACACACATGTAGTGGTCAGGAGATAGTCTTGCTGACACGTGATTCAGAGAGGAGTGTTAGTTAGACCTTGTTGTAGAACACACATGTAATGGTCAGGAGATAGTCTTGTTGACACGTGGTTCAGAGAGGAGTGTTTATTAGACCTTGTTGTAGAACACACACATGTAGTGGTCAGCAGATAGTCTTGTTGACACGTGGTTCAGATAGGAGTGTTTATTAGACCTTGTTGTAGAACACACACATGTAGTGGTTAGTAGATAGTCTTGTTGACACGTGATTCAGAGAGGAGTGTTTATTAGACCTTGTTGTAGAACACACATGTAGTGGTCAGCATATAGTCTTGTTGACACGTGGTTCAGAGAGGAGTGTTAGTTAGACCTTGTTGTAGAACACACACATGTAGTGGTCAGGAAATAGTCTTGTTGACACGTGGTTCAGAGAGGAGTGTTAGTTAGACCTTGTTGTAGAACACACACATGTAGTGGTCAGGAGATAATCTTGTTGACACGTGGTTCAGAGAGGAGTGTTTATTAGACCTTGTTGTAGAACACACACATGTAGTGGTCAGGAGATAGTCTTGTTGACACGTGGTTCAGAGAGGAGTGTTTATTAGACCATTGTAGAACACACACATGTAGTGGTCAGGAGATAGTCTTGTTGACACGTGGTTCAGAGAGGAGTGTTTATTAGACCTTGTAGACCAGACACACCGCGTGTTGTTTATTTTTGTCGGCGCTCCAGGGCTAGATGAGATACCTGTCCACGAGAACTGTCAGAGGAGCTCTCTCTCTGTCTAGTGATGGAACTAACAAGGGAGGGGGTGTCTGCCCCGGGCCACCCATACTTACCTGTCTGTGTGTGGTAGGCAAGCGTGTTATTATATTGCAGCCACTATCATTAGACAGAAGAGGACGACTTAGCACTTCCTTTATTACTGGCAAACTTGTACTTTTTATTTATAAACACCACTTTTTGCACACACGTTCTAAAAACCTTTACTGTACTAACTACAAATTAGTACAAACACACAAATATGTTATTATATCTAATATAGATGGAAATGAGTGGGATGTGTTGTGTCCTATCACAGTTTTGTTTATATCACAAAAAATGGATGATAATAATAATATAGGTGGTGACCCGGCGGTCTAGGGGTAAGGTGTCGGACTTCTGTGCTGGCGGCCGGGGTTCAATCCTCGGTCCCGGCAAAGATTTATCTGATTACCAAACCCTTCCTTCACCTCTGACAAGACATCTTGTGAATGTGGGGAATGCCAGGCCTCCACCGTGGTTCGGATTCCACGTTAAACTGTAGGTCCTCCATTTCATCTCACAATCACCCTACCATTACACATTAGCGTAAGTGCGTATAACCCGAACGGGTAGTAAGACGTGGTGCTAATAATAATAATAATATAGGTAAATTAATGTTATTAAGAATTAGGCTTTTCAAACCAAATGCGATTTCATATACTCTCTATTCAAGTTTTGACAAGAAATTGATAACGTGAACACAATCTTCAATACTTTGTTCCTAATTTGTATTTTCTCTTATTTAGCTAAGTCTTATGTTAGGTCCACGATCATCTTAACGGAACGTATCTATGACGTCACATAAATGTTGTGTTTTTAAATAGAAGCAATCACGGTAATGTTGATGTGAAGTCAAGTTAACTTAGGACTGTCATTGGAAGTTCCCCATGAAACTGATTCAACCATACTGCGAGATTTGTTGTCAGTCAAGACTCCTCCTTGGACCAGTCTAGTTTCGGCCGTGGTGCCCATGGAACCCCAATCTTACAATGTCAAAATCATCATAACCTAACTGTTGGTAAAGTTTATGGGCGACCGCACACGTCAGACAATTTTGTCGGTCGTAATTTTCACCATAGGTTCAAATAGAGCCACGAACGAGACAAACTAAAAGGACGGACCTACTAAAAAGATGTGGCATGTTTCATTTATCAACTGACTTCACACAGATACCAAACGCCGACACGAAAATAAACTACTAATAAATCTGACAGAAACTTTTGAAATAGTGTATTAGGTGCGGTAGAGTATCCCACATCAGTTCTGGGGGTTCTAAAGGTAATAACAGGATGAACACACATCACTTCTGGGGGTTCTAAAGGTAATTACAAGATGAACAGTCTCACATCACTTCTGGGGGTTCTAAAGGTAATAACAGGATGAACACACATCACTTCTGGGGGTTCTAAAGGTAATAACAGGATGAACACACATCACATCTGGGGGTTCTAAAGGTAATAACAGGATGAACACACATCACTTCTGGGGGTTCTAAAGGTAATTACAGGATGAACACAGTCACATCACTTCTGGGGGTTCTAAAGGTAATTACAGGATGAACACAGTCACATCACTTCTGGGGGTTCTAAAGGTAATTACAGGATGAACACAATCCCATCACTTCTGGGGGTTCTAAAGGTAATTTTACAGGATGAACAGTCTCACATTGCTTCTGAGAGTTCTAAAGGTAATTACAGGATGAACACAGTCACATCATTTCTGGGGGTTCTAAAGGTAATTACAGTATGAACAGTCTCACATCACTGCTGGGGGTTCTAAAGGTAATTACAGGATGAACACAGTCATATCACTTCTGGGAGTTCTAAAGGTAATTTTATAGGATGAACACTCCCACATCGCTTTTGGGGGTTCTAAAGGTAATTACAGGTTGAACACTCCCACATCGCTTCTGGGGGTTCTAAAGGTAATTACAGGATGAACACTCCCACATCGCTTATGGGGGTTCTAAAGGTAATTACAGAATTACAGGATGAACACAGTCACATAACTTCTGGGGGTTCTAAAGGTAATTACAGGATGAACACAGTCACATCACTTCTGGGGGTTCTAAAGGTAATTACAGGATGAACAGTACTCCCACATCACTTCTGGGGGTTCTAAAGGTAATTACAGGATGAACACAGTCTCACATCACTTCTGGGAGTTCTAAAGGTAATTACAGGATGAACAGTCTCACATTGCTTCTGGGGGTTCTAAAGGTAATTACAGGATGAACACTCCCACATCGCTTCTGGGGGTTCTAAAGGTAATTACAGGTTGGACACTCCCACATCGCTTCTGGGGGCTCTAAAGGTAATTACAGGTTGGACACTCCCACATCGCTTCTGGGGGCTCTAAAGGTAATTACAGGATGAACACTCCCACATTGCTTATGGGGGTTCTAAAGGTAATTACAGGATGAACACAGTCACATCACTTCTGGGGGTTCTAAAGGTAATTACAGGATGAACACTCCCACATCACTTCTGGGGGTTCTAAAGGTAATTACAGGATGAACACAGTCACATCACTTCTGGGAGTTCTAAAGGTAATTACAGGATGAACACACTCACATCACTTCTGGGGGTTCTAAAGGTAATTACAGGATGAACACTCCCACATCACTTCTGGGGGTTCTAAAGGTAATTACAGGATGAACACTCCCACATCACTTCTGGGGGTTCTAAAGGTAATTACAGGATGAACACTCCCACATCACTTCTGGGGGTTCTAAAGGTAATTACAGGATGAACACTCCCACATCACTTCTGGGGGTTCTAAAGGTAATTACAGGATGAACACTCCCACATCACTTCTGGGGGTTCTAAAGGTAATTACAGGATGAACACTCCCACATCACTTCTGGGGGTTCTAAAGGTAATTACAGGATGAACACTCCCACATCACTTCTGGGGGTTCTAAAGGTAATTACAGGATGAACACTCCCACATCACTTCTGGGGGTTCTAAAGGTAATTACAGGATGAACACTCCCACATCACTTCTGGGGGTTCTAAAGGTAATTACAGGATGAACACTCCCACATCACTTCTGGGGGTTCTAAAGGTAATTACAGGATGAACACTCCCACATCACTTCTGGGGGTTCTAAAGGTAATTACAGGATGAACACTCCCACATCACTTCTGGGGGTTCTAAAGGTAATTACAGGATGAACACTCCCACATCACTTCTGGGGGTTCTAAAGGTAATTACAGGATGAACACTCCCACATCACTTCTGGGGGTTCTAAAGGTAATTACAGGATGAACACTCCCACATCACTTCTGGGAGTTCTAAAGGTAATTACAGGATGAACACTCCCACATCACTTCTGGGGGTTCTAAAGGTAATTACAGGATGAACACTCCCACATCACTTCTGGGAGTTCTAAAGGTAATTACAGGATGAACACTCCCACATCACTTCTGGGGGTTCTAAAGGTAATTACAGGATGAACATTCATGGTTAAACTTGCTCTAGATGACCATGGTGTGTCCTGGCTCTAGATGGTCTTGTATTCCCAGTGCTATTGACATAACACAAGCTTGATGAAAGACTGCGGAGCATGTCTAGGAATACATTGGACGGTCGCGGATAGCAGTAACGACTGGTCCCTGCATCCATCAGTCCCTGGGAAAACCCCTTTTAAGGTTACGTTAAATAAAGTGTATGATGTGTTCCTCCCATTTTGTATCGGTCACACATCCATCACACGCCTGCCAACACCTGTATCTCTTACAAACGGACAGGGGCGGATTTACGACTCTGCCGCTCATAGGCACTAGAAAATTTTCCGTCCACTTTTCCTACCTTAATTTCTAGCCCTGTTTTCTTCCTAAAACCACCTCCCTGCCCACCCATACATCGACACACATATGCAAAACTGCTATCTGTGGAATGACAGGTAAAAAGTCCTTACATTATTTGATTATTTATTATAGTGAGGTTTTATAAGTATTAAGAATCTGCTTAAAAATTGAAATAAATACTCTTACACTATCACAATACACAATTTACAATATTGTTTAATTTAACTATATACAGTTTTCATTAGTAGACTGTAGAACATGTTACTAAAAATTAAATATTAGCACGTACACAATAATAAAATAGTCAATATTAATATATTTCGCCTTGATTTCTGCTGAGCGAACTGGTCGATGATGCCAGACAACAATTTTATCCAATAAGTGACCTTCAATTAAAACCATTGTCAGTGAATTAAGGTGATCCTATGTCATATTGGTACGTGGATACAGAAAATCACAACAATCACAGACACGATGAAACCATATTTTTTTTAACTGGTAAGAAAAATATGTAGTTTCTTTCGTAATTGAAACCTTGCCGCCGCAGGCGCGTGCCTACAAGGCCTGTGCGTGAATCTGCCCTCGCACATGGATATAGTGACTTGGCTACATGGAGACCCAGTGAACGATCACTCGGCAGAAACTTGGTGTTATCATTTTGTAGCTGCTGTTCCGTTTGACGCGTGTAACCGGGTTGTTGATTGTTTCAGGTGAGTCAAACACATGACGTCATGACACAAACCTGCCTGCCCTTGGTAAGTTTTCTCGCCGAGCATCCATATCAGTTAGGGATAGAGTTCTCCCAACAGATCCACTATCAGTGCGAGCCGGGAACTTGACAATGTCAACCCCAACCTCTGCTGTGTTTCTTGTGGAATGTCTGGGAAATAAATATAGAACCATTGAATTGAAAAACGACACCTTGACACGGGAATCGAACCCGGGTCATATAGCTTAGTAAGCCAATGCTCTAACCACTGAGCTATCCAGGAATCGTCCCGTGTCCAGGGTAAGTCCTCACCCTCATTATAAGGCAGAGTCTGTGATGGACGTGAGGAAATAGTTAGCCACGTATGAGTGATCAATTAAGATAACGCAGCCCTCTTTGACTCGGTTGGGCATTTTGCCGCCAGTAGTCCAATTATTCCCGTGACTAGGTGTTATTTTTCAATGTAATTAATATTATATTTAGGTGAGGCTATAACCGTAATTAACAAACATAATGGCCTAACTAGTTAATACATCAGAAATATAAATATTCTATTAATCCATTTTGAACACAAACAGTTTGACAAAACACCTAACCACAAGTATAAACCTTAAAGCCAATAACGCTGTTAACCGCTAAAGTGGCCACATGGTCTAATACGCTACTCTCGCAGTAGACTAGACTACTGATGATGGGAGATATCGAGGTTCGTATCTCGGTCTGGTGTACCGAGGGTGGTTTTTCAAACTGTTTTCCTCTCTCTCTCCCTCTCTCTCCCTACGCAAATGCAGGTACGCTTCCTTTGATTATAACCTTCCTAATTCCATCAGCGTAATTATTACATAAGCGTATACACCGAACGGGTAGTAAGACGAGGTGCTAAAAAAATGCAGTACACTAATTAAAAAATTTAGAGTTTTATGTTTTAGATTTAATTTATTTTGTATTATTCTAATTTAAATTAAACGTGTTGATCTAACTTGCATCCTTGTATAAAGTGTCTTGGTTTGGTCCAAACTAACTAAAGCTGCAATGAGGAGTAGGACCAGTTCTGGTGGAAGACCGAATAACCCCCTGCAACGAGAGTATCACTGTCCCAGTAGAGGCGGTGGAATACAACTCCCTCTCCCCTGTAAACGAGAGTATCACTGTCCCAGTTGAGGTGGGGTGATATAACCCCCTCCCCCTGTAAACGAGAGTATATCACTGTCCCAGTAGAGGCGGGTTGATATAACCCCCTCTCTTTGTAAACGAGAGTATATCACTGTCCCAGTAGAGGCGGGGTGATATAACCCCCTCTCTTTGTAAACGAGAGTATATCACTGTCCCAGTAGAGGCGGGGTGATATAACCCCCTCCCCCTGTAAACGAGAGTGTCACTGTCCCAGTAGAGGCGGGGTGATATAACCCCCTCCCCCTGTAAACGAGAGTATCACTGTCCCAGTAGAGGCGGGGGGATACAACCCCTCCTCCCCCTGTAAACGAGAGTATATCACTGTCCCAGTAGAGACGGCGTGATATAACCCCCTCCCCCTGTAAACGGGAGTATCACTGTCCCAGTAGAGACGGCGTGATATAACCCCCTCCCCCTGTAAACGAGAGTATATCACTGTCCCAGTAGAGGCGGTGGGATACAATCCCCCTGTAAACGAGAGTATCACTGTCCCAGTAGAGGCGGTGGGATACTATTACTACTGTTTTTGTTCCCACGCTAACTCAGGAGGAGGCTCAATACAAAAGGAATATTTTATTCTGTTCCGAAGCAAATGATGGCCCCCACGTGTCTCCCTGCAAACAGAATACCAGATCGTCCTCATGAATATCGCCCGCGCCCCCTTGTCGATTATATTGGTCGTTGTTTCTTGGCTGGAAGTTAACATTCTCAACATCATTCTTGACGCTGTGGATGTTTCAGCCGTGTTCAGATGCACCTGTGAAAGATGACACATCTGTTCGTCACGATCTTACCTCTGTCAGCTGTAGCACACGCTCTCTGCTCCAGCATCTTTTGTTAGGTTGCGCTAAATTTCTCTGTAATGTTGAAAAAGAGTTTTTATTTTATTTTAACATTATTCTATAGCTTTTTAAATTATCTTTCTTGTGGTGCATTTGTTAATTTTCTAATTCTATAACTAATGTTTATTTAAATGATCGAATGTGTCGTGAAAAGTTACAATACATAAGCGAAAGATTTAATAGTCATCACAAACACTAACATTGAAAAAAAAAAGGTGCATTATTTAAGCGACCCGCCTTGGTGACTTAGCTAGCTAATGCGCTAGTTTCGTGTTGAGCTAGACTTCCGAGAAAGGGGAGATTGAGGTACGAATATAGGTCAGGTGAACTGGTTTTCCACTCTCCCTCCACGCAAATGCCGGTTCAGTTAATCTATATTCAATCTTTTCAATTCATAACCCATTAGCGTAATTAGTACTTAAGCGTATAACCCGAACGGTTAGTAAGACGTGGTGTTAAATAAAACAAAATATTTCTGTTGCTGTGGTTAGTAATAAATTAATACTTAATTTATGTTTTAATGTAGGAGGCTATAGTTAGTATTGTTAATAATGTAACTAGCAAATTGTAATTTTTGTTTTTATAGACATCTTTATGTTATCAGATTTTTTTTTAAGTGAAATTTTTATTTCGAATAACATCATTTACAAGTTAAATACTTTCAGTGAGGTCTTGTAAGACACCTAAATGTCGACCAAAACGCTATGTTCTGAAATCTTTACACTTTGAATGAGCCCATTCTATTGTTGGATACAATTGTAGTTCTACGTTTATCTTTTTTTTTAGTACCTCGTTTTACTACCGCCTCTGTGGCGTAGTTAGCTAACGCGCTAGTCGTGTTGAGCTCGACTGCTGAGGACGGGGAGATCGAGGTTCGAATCTCGGTCGGGTGAACGGGTGGTGGTGGTTCCTAAATGGTTTTCCACTCCCTCTCCACGCAAATGCGGGTTCACTTCCTCTAATTCATCCTTCACAATTCCTAATCCATTAGCGTAATTAATACTTAAAGCGTATAACCCGAACGGGTAGTAAGACGCGGTGCTAAATAATAATAATACCGGTTCATGTTGTACACATTTATATTAATTACGCTAATGAGATAGGGATAAATAAGGTTGAATGTATATTAAGTGTACCCGCATTTGCGTGGAGGGAAATTGAAAAAAACATCCTCGGTACACCTACCGGGATTCGAAGCCCGATCTCCCTGTCAGTATTAAACAGAACTTTGATTTAGAAAACGATGGCACCTCATATGTGAGTGGAGGTTTCAACAATCCACATATGAGTTGCAATGCTCTTGATTGTAGTGTGACGTTAACTTTCAAGTCAATCTCCCAACATATTCATTTTTTAACAATAAACTAAATAAAATAATTCAAATTTCAGTTTGTTGTATGTAAATTAATTTTTTTTACTCAATTTAAAAAAAAAGTTCTTGTCTGGAACTAAAATGTTGTACGAGAGTCTCTTATGGATTATATTATACATTTTTTAACTTGATTAAAAATGTAAGGTTTACCTTAATTATTTTTAAACAATTATTGTTTTCTTCCAAGCAAATAATTATATCCAAATTATTGTATTTCTAGCCCTAAAAAGTTATGTTAATATACCACAGACAAAAATAGCATCAAATGGGGATAAATACTATATATATCTTAATTTTTTAATATCAGTATTTTTGACATTACTTAATTAATTGATAAAAATGTTAGCAAAAAGTTTTAAATGAAATATTTATTTCCAAGCAATACGTAATATAACAAATACTGGAGGACTACATACAAAAGCGAAGAAAAGAGTTAAAGTGCAATTCCATATATCTTTCCACGTCATACTTCGACCGTTCTGCGAAGTTATTGGAGTCCAAGGTCATTCGACAAGAAGGCCTCTCAGGGAATTAGAAAAACTGTTTGAGGCTATAACATCTTGGTAGTGATTGTGACATGGGGGGAGTGTGGGTGACCAGACAACACTGACCTGTCGGATTATAGCTTACCTTACATGTTTGTAAATACAACACTTTTTTAATTTGAAGTTTAAGGAAGATTACTTTTTTTTTAAATATCTAAAATTCGAATTAATAATTTTCTATCTAGGCAGCTATCTAGCAATAATTAACCTCTCAATATTCTTCATAAAACACACATACACGATAAATACATACATAAAACAAATCAAATACTAAATATAAAAACTCGGAAAATCACCATACAAAAATTACAGACTTAAATCAGAATTGATGAACTGACTCGTCCCTTTATTATGGAACCCTTTCGCCGCCGGTGCATAATTCCTCGCTTTCTCATTTATTACTATTATTAGCACCGCGTCTTACTACCCGTTCGAGTTATACGCACTTACGATAATGTGTAATGGTAGGGTGATTGTGAGATTAAATGAAGGACCTACAGTTTAACGTGGGATCCGAACCACGGTGGAGGCCTGGCATTCCTCACATTCACAAGATGTCTTGTCAGAGGTGAAGGAAGGGTTTGGTAATCAGATAAATCTGTGCCGGGACCGAGGATTGAACCCCGGCCGCCAGCACAGAAGTCTGACACCTTACCCCAAGACCGCCAGGTCACCCCTTTCTCATTTNAGATAAATCTGTGCCGGGACCGAGGATTGAACCCCGGCCGCCAGCACAGAAGTCTGACACCTTACCCCAAGACCGCCAGGTCACCCCTTTCTCATTTATGTACTATTTGCCAATAGGGTAACCCCAACTATATTTAACCTTCTCGGCATATGTAGTGGAGATCGTTAAGTTATTTTTGAAATGAGTACAAACTAAAAAAAATCTACAATGTAGGGCCTACATACAGGTTTCGAATTATCAAAATATTTTCTTCTAAAATTCTAATCAGAATGTTATTTTTTCCATGGATCTGAATATCCATTTCATGGGGAGTACGGGTGGGCTCACAATGTCGAACTAACCAAATGCTACTGCACCTTCAGAAGGAACTGCCGCTTCTCTTCCCTTCATTCACCAACTCTTACCATTGTTCTAGTTTTAACTCGTCTCGTGGGTAGAGACATTAGTTTCTCATATCTGGTTTACAGGATACGATAATTGTAACACGGCTGAATGTACTGAGGTGACGCGCCTATTTATAACCAATTATGAACCACTGGTAGCTTGGCCCTGGAACATCCAACACTAGCAAATTATGAACCACTGGTAGCTTGGCCCCTGGAACATCCAACATCAGCAAATTATGAACCACTGGTAGCTTGGCCCTGGAACATCCAACATCAGCAAATTATGAACCACTGGATAGCTTGGTCCCTGGAACATCCAACATCAGCAAATTATGAACCACTGGTAGCTTGGCCCCTGGAACATCCAAAATCAGCAAATTATGAACCACTGGTAGCCTGCTCACTTGAAATTTAATTTGTAGTTATTTGTGCAAGCCATGATTCAAACCAAAATTCTATGTGGTGTAGTTGAATGTATGGTTTGGGTCCTAACCAACTCTAACAACTGTGGAGTGAGCTACTATGCCTTTAATAAATAAATAATAAATAAATAATAAACAAATAAACGTTTGTTATTATGAGTATATCACTTACTAGTATATAAGGCTGTCGGCAGCGGGTGAAATAAACTTCAAAAATTAGGATACATCTTATAATTTTAGTATATGATGAAAAACGCAAATCCCTCACTCCAATCTTTTAATTCATAACAGGCTTTTAAAGAACAAACTCGAAAATCCGGCTTCTCTAGGTTCTGTATTGTGGTCTATACTAAAAGTTGGTTGGCAAATTTTCATATTTGTAGATTCTCTAGAAGTCTAAGGGCTTGATTTGAAATAATTGAACCACTATTAACTTATTGTTAAAATAGTGAAATACACGAATTATTACCGAGTTCACTTGCGATATTTCCCCCGCGGAGAGTTTTTAATATCCTTTAGGCCATTATTGAAATATTTTCTAATAGCTAACCTACATTTTCTCAGCCTTTCTACCTCTTGGAGCGCCTTGTTACGCATTAACAAACATACATCTTGGAACGTCTTGCTACAAAGTAACAAACAAACATCTTGTAACGTCTTGCTACAAAGTAACAAACATCTTGTAACGTCTTGCTACAGAGTAACAAGCTAACAATGAAACCACTATCAAGTGGTGATGTGTGTCTCCGGGGTATTAGTTGGTCAGACAAGTCGCAAGCCCAAGAGGGGAGGGTATCTTTTCATTTGCGTGACTTGATACCTCCCTTCCTCAACCACCCCCTCGAGGTGTTCTAGCCCCCTAGTTTTTAAACTTTCCACCGAGTTCGCAAGTCGCAGGTTTATTCGTACGAACTGATGTTTTATTAAGGATTTCGATCGAGTCTTCGATCTGGCAACATTGCACTAAGCCGAGGATTTAAAGCTGTGCACAGGGTAGTACTTTACAAACTATTGTCAAGGAAAAGCAGCACTATTGTTTTGGTTCGAATCGGAATCAGGACGAACCGTTTACAGGGCGAAAGAGACGAATATTAACTATACATTCTCACACTTTTCTTCTGACTATACTATTGTCAACCTTTACAAGTTAGTGAAGGGGTGAAGGGTGGATTAGTATTTGGAGGGCTTGTTTTTTTTAAGCACCGAGTCTTACTACACACTCGGATTACATACACGCTTATGTACTTATTACACTAATGTGTTAGAGATGAGGAAGTTTGAACTTAAAAGTAGGCGTACCTAGATTGGCGCGGTGAAAGTGGGTTTAACAAAAACACTTACTTTCTCACCATTATCGGAAGTCTAGTCATTTGCAAGAGTAGCGCCCTAGACAATGTGGCCACTGAGCCGGGTAGTATTTACGTTAGGGTTCGGGCAAAATACAAACTAGTTGACAAACTCTTACATTGATGCATGGGAGGACAAATTGATAGCCAACTGGTTGACACCGGACAACTGCTAGACAAGCGTTGAGATGTACCCAGTTAAGAATGGCCCGAGTGACTGACAAGTTAATACATCGTGAACAGAGTGTTTTACAGCCCGGTTATAAATGGGGAAGTAACGTGTAACATCTATAAATCGTACTTTTCTGTGTAAATCTACCAAATCTGTCATTGTTGCATGGTTTAGCGCATTACTCTTGCCTTATATGGGATTGCCGGTTATGAGAAGCTCACGTTTCTAATCCGTGCCAAACAAACAGAGATTCTCTCCCTAAAGGCTTTTACTCCCCCTACGTGCAATTGCATCTACATTTACTCTAAATTATACCTTCCTCATTCCTACATTTATGCGTACAGCTCAATGGGGTTGTGGGAAGTGAAGGAAAAAATCACTAATTCACTTGATTGCATCATATTGGGCAGAAGGTACATAAGAGGGGGAGAGAAACACATAAAAGAAAACACAATATGGCTTTTACGGTGAAAAGAAGAAAAAAGATCACACTTTACAATGCTGCGACTGTACAAAAGGGTAATGGCTGCTTCTTGAAGGAAATAAATCGTTACCGCCCAATTCCCCGACCTAAGTTTCATTCTATCGGAATTCATTAGGGTGATTGATTAGCAATGGATTACACAGGAAATGTGATTAAATTTATACTTAAATGTTAATATGAATGGATCTAAATGTATGGTTAAAAGGAATGCCGGAATGGAACCTTTGGCCTGGCGAGAACTTTGTTTGCAATTTACTAACTTATCGGTCACTTGGTTCCGTCCCCAAATTGATTCATCTCGACATTTATCACCAAGTTGACTGTCTGGGTCCTGCTCGTGTCGGCCACTTGGTCCATGTAGCTCCTGCGTGTCGATCACTTGTCCGACAGTCACTTTGTCCTCCCACGTCGATCATTTTGCCTGGTCCCGTGTGCACGGATGATATTTTGGTCAGAGCGAGAGTCTAGAAATCTTAAAGATCGCGAACTTTCATGGTAGATGATTATACGCTGTGATTTTGTCCCTTTCTTTCCGGGCAAATTTGTGTCCATTTTCTCTTACATTCTCTTACATTCTTCTAACACCAGGGAAACAACAACCCTCATGTTTAGTTTAGGAATACAATAATTAATTGTTGAGATTCATAATATACAGCACACATTTAAAACCAAAAGATTGTAAAATAAAAGATGGAAAGGTACGTTATTTATGAATAAAACACAATAGCTGTGTACAATTTTGAAAGGTATTATTCTTATTAAAATAAAATAATCAGAAATAGACATAGTCCTCTATCAATATCGCTCACAAGCAGATACAAGTTACTTTTGAGTTTTATCCAGACTCTTTTCAGGAAACTCATTTCATTTTGAGATTGATAATACTGAATCTACCGTACATTCCAACTGTAGGCCTATGTAGCGCTTGTATAAAGTTATAAAAAATAATTATTCTCTTATATTTGCTACTGCTGACAGTGGTAGCACGCCTTGTAACTCAATTGTCACAAAAGGGAATAATTCGGGAATTTGGTTTTAAAAAAATCCGAGAAAATGTTGTTTCACTCAAAATACTAAGTATATTAATCAGTAAATTACAATTTTAATCAAAGAAAAAAAAGTATAAAGCAACTTTTTGAAATTAAAATACACTCAGAATCAGTTATGTTTAGGAAAAAAAAAAAAAAGTTTTCTTGAAAAATGTCCACTGCACGATTTCCCTTAAGTTCTTGTTGGAAGCGAGCGGTCAGTTTCAGCGCTAATTTATCGTGTGTTATGTGCCGTGTAGTGTTTCAAATTATTTTATTTATACTAATTATAATATTTATGGCTATGACGTGCAAATGTTCAGACTTTAATTTATTGAATTCTAGTGAAAGTAAACGTGGCATCCGCCGAGCCGGTCAACCTCCCTCGTGGCTTCCTAGCGGCCGGGCTAGTGTAACCTCGATGCGTTCCTAGAAGAGTACTCGCTAGCTGTTCCGTCTTATGGCGGTGCTAATATCCAAACCAGCAAGAAAAAAAAAAAGAAGTTTGACCGCCATTTTGAAGGTGTACTGGCTTTTGTTTTGTTTACTTCATAGAGTAACATTATGATAATATTGGTCTACAACTTAATTTTATTTATTTATGTGTTATTTTATATTTATCTTTTAATTTTTAATGAGCTATTTTTCTTTGATTCTTCATCAAATTCTAACTGGTTATCAAAATATTTCGCAACAAAATAAATAAACTTGTTCGTTTTTAAATTTAGGTGCTATTAATAT
>CABFVX010007584.1:4061-18056 GCA_902151425.1 Timema shepardi
TCTAACACAGGGGTACTTAACTTTTTTTTTTTTTCACGCACCTCTACCTCCAGATATTTTTTTTCAACTTTGAACCCTCAAAAATGTTGGTGCATTCTGCAAGTTATACAAATTCTCTAATAAACATCTAGGAGACTGAGGGAGAAAAAAAAATAGCGCTTCCTTATTGCATGTCCTTAAGTCCGGGTGTCTTATGGCCAACCATGATTATATTCAGGGTCGTAATAATTGTTGAGGTTTTAGCTTTCTCTACTTTTTAAATTGATTATAATGATTAAAGGAAGGTGCAAAATTCAAATCGAAATATGGCCATTTAAATTAATCAAAACCTTTAAGTTGCTGATTAGGTTTTTTTTCATTACTCAACCCTTGACAGTTGCTTGCTGATTAATTTAATGTAACAGTCTTGTGTTTAGGCTAGCAACACTGCTAGCATAACTAACCAAATACCCACTGGACTTAACGATTCTCTTTTGAAACATTTTAGGCATATTCATATAATCATTATATAAGCAATTTATAATACTTAATACAGGCATTTGGGGCTACTGGGTTCCTCATCTTTCCTACATACAAATGCTTTTAAATTTCCTCTAAAATTCTACCTTCTTAATTCCTACTCATCAACCATTTCCAGCCCATGGCCGGGACACTTGAGTAAAATGCCTCCTTCCTCCTTTAGTTGATGCCATTCTTTTCCTCTCACTCACACCCTTTGTTATTTGCTTCTACCATCTCTTTCTTGATCTTCCTTGTGGTCTTTTTCCTACGTACTTCATCTCCATTATTATCTTTAGTTTTCTCTCCTTTCCATTCTCATTACATGCCCATATCATCTCAATCTATCTTCCTCTACTATCTCATGTACTCCGTGTACCCCCACTCTTGCCTGGATAACTTCATTCCTAATCCTCTTTATTCTTGTGAACAATGACTACAATAGCATAATGAACTAATGTACTCGTCCCGGTACTAGGACTGTGAGAAAATAAAAAATGGAAATATACGACATGGTAAAATAATGTTATTTTATGTATCACAACTACTTCAATAGCCTATTTGGGGCAAGGTGACCCTTGTAAACATAAACTTTATAGTATATTATGTATTCCTCTAGGCATACATTTACACTACTAAATAATTCACATTCTATCACTATTCTTTATTAATTAACTACAGTCCAATTTTCATAGGCAGGATTGTATCTGACAGAAAAGTTATTAGATATGAATTCACATATTCAAACATCAAGTCATCTGCATATGTCAATTTTGATAAATATTATTAATACCTATAAAATGACACTAATAATATAAAAGCAAAAATAACATTTATATTTTCTAAAAAGGTTCCTTCCCAATATAGATTTAGTGTACCATGAAATGGGGCAACTTTGAACAAAAGTTTGTAAAATGATAAAACATGCATTTTTGACATTGTTATCACTTTCCTTGAAGGACCATTTTTTCCCATATACATTGTTGATAGCAAAATATCATATTTTCACCATATTTGAAAAACATTTATACTCCTAAAAAAATAAAAAGTAATACCACTTTTTTTTTGCTACCCTGCGAATCATCTCTGCCCACTCTTCGATGTGTAGTAAATTGGGTTGTTGCCCCTGTTTTATTATTAGTTGATACATTCCTAACAAATTCCCACAAGTTTACTGTTTGTAGTGAAAAAATAATTTTTTTATGAATCTTATAGGTTTATCAATGTCATTTTTTTTGCCCAAAGTGGGGTTAATATGAACATCAACATTTTAAGGGGCTACTATGAACATGCTTGTTTCAGATTGTTTAATCACATGTTTTGTTTGTTTACATTCATTTCTAGAGTACCATTTCATTTTTAACATCCTTACTTTATTTGCACGTTAGCCTACCTCATTCAGTTTTCAGGTATCAATAATACCTAAAAGTAAATTGACCAAGATTGTTATTTTATGAACCGGAACTGCAGTATTTAAGAACGTTAAAAAACCAGTTGGTTCTAGACAATACAAGACCTATTATGATGGTCATTTACATGATGCAGTGAAAAAAATTGTGAAAAGTGAACGTTTGGGGATGCAGTAAAGGAATACCTACAAAATAGTATCAGTACTCTTGTTAAATGTCAGACGCTACAAGAAAGCCTCCCATAATTTTCAAGCTAGACCCTGAGATGAAAATACTGAAACTGGAACTCAAGATTCTGAAAGTGAAAGAACCTGAAATTGTACTTGATAGAAAACAGGTTGGCCACCCCACGACTCTTTCAAGGGAAGATGAAGCTCTCATAGTTGACAATTTGATTTTATTGAGCGAATGGGGGTTCCCAAAAGACAAACTTCAATTGAGATGCATAGTTGAATCGTATGTAGATGCCCGTGGGCTTACATTGGTCAATAATAACCTTCCAGGAAGAGACTGAGTTTTCTCATTTTTGAATAGACACCGAAGGCTCTTAAGCAACACTAAGCAAAAAAGCAAAAACTTCCAGAGGATATCCAAGAATATTTTACAAACCTAAATGAGTCTTTGTTGGGAGTATCGGAAGGTAATGTGCATAATTATGACAAAACAAATTTAGTTAATGATTCAAAGTCCAAAAAAGTGATATTTAAGGCTAAGGTAAAACGGGCAGGGAGAATCAGAAATTATACAAAGTCTGCTTTTTTGATTATGTTTGCAATTACACACTCTGGAATGCCTACCTCCTTATTTTGTTTATAAATCTGAGGCAATTCGGAACACCAGGACAGAGGGAGGTCCTGCTAGAGCTAGGTACAACTATACCAAGAGTGGTTGGTTTGATGCTGTCACATTTAGAGATTGGTTTTTTAAAATCGCTCTACCATGGGAAAAATCCAGGCAAGGGCCAAAGCTAGTAAGATGGAACCATTTGTCCTCCCATTTTTCTCCTGATGTGTTGAAGAAGTGTGAGGAAAGCAACATCAAATGTGTGTGATTAGCTGCAAATACAACTCACTTAACACAACCACTTGATGTTGCTGTGTATGCATCCCTTAAAAAGCATTGGCGTAAAATTCTTGAAGAGTGGTGTTCACTGCAAGAAGACACATTGAAAGTCTTCCAAAGGAGGTTTTCCCAAAACTGTTAAAAAAACTAATGCATGCCTTGAAACCAAAAGCAAAAGTCAATATAATGTCTGGGTTTGTTTGCACTGGTTAGACCATTTGATAGAGAACGTGTTTTAAATAAGCCGCCTAATCCTGCACCATCTGCTGAGAAAATCCCAAACTCTGGAGATCAAGTATCAGTAACCATGCTGGGTCTTACTCAAACTATTGTCCCTAGCACTCCCAACAGAGCACCAGATGACAATGATCTTGATCAGGCTCATACACCCCCTATGATAATGGAAAATGTTGTAATAACAATGCAAAGTGAACTGCACAAGGGTCCAATAGCAAGCGCATCAAAAAAGAAAAAAAAGTATTTGTAAAAGCTAGAAGCAGTATTTGTTTTGAGGAGTAAGAAAAATCAATAAAGGCCACAACTAGTGATACCTCTACAGTGGCTAGTAAGCAAACAAAATCAGTGTCTAAAAGAAAGAAAAAAAACTTCCATTGGTGATACTCTATCTAGCTCTGATGTTGAAGACTCCAATATGTCATCCAATGTAGAATCATTTATGGATGTTTCTTTTGTGTCATCTGATTCAGGACTTAATGTTTTACCAGTAAAAGTAACTTCTTCGGTAATTGTTCAATATCTATTGAAGAAGAGTAAGAAACATTTTGTTGGACAGGTGATAAAACAAATTCCGGATTCAGAGTTAAATTCATTGCATTTGCTCGTTTGAACTTGCATTAAGGATTGACAGTGAAATGAGAACAACTTGTATATACTGTGTAAAGAGTCTAATTTTAAGAAAGTACAAAAAAAACTACCGAAGAAATGTTTATTTTTGTTTGAAAATACAAGTCTTTATGAACAATTTAATGTATTTACAATGTTCAAAAAGCAACAAGAATACTGCATTATGTGTTTAATACAAACCTTTGTGGAAAAACAGGTAAGTAGCTCCTTTTTTTTGATCCTGCTCAATTCATTTTTAACCAAACTCTATAATATATCATACCAAAATGTTCAGAGAAGCCCCCTCTTTTCAGTTATCTATCAAGCAATGCCCTAACTGCAATAGTGTGCCTGTCACAATGCTTTTAAATGTGTGTTTAAAGTAGCCCCGCCCCACCTGTGGGGTTACTTTGAACAGCGGTTCAAGTATTTTTATCGGGTAAAAATTGGAATGCCTATTTTTTAATTGTACAAACCTGTCACATGGTTTTAAAAATATAACCATCGTTGTACATGGCTTAGTTAAGAAAATATTCGATAAATATGGTGTTTTCTGTATCTAAGTTTGATGGTGCATAAATCTTTTATTGATTGAAGGAGGTGAATATAAGAAATGCACTAGCATTTACCATGAGAGAAGTAATCCCACTGTAAAAATAATTTCTTCACTTTTCAATTGTATTTGGCCAGTACTCAAACCCTGTCTTTTAGCTTAAGAGCCCAGTACACTATAATACGTGCAACCAACCTTACTGGTTGCTATATATTGTTTTGTTGTCAATAGTGGAGGTATCCAACGCGACTGGGTAGGAGTCCCCAGAATGTTATATGAACCAGGATCCGAGTCCCACCGATGTGCTTGTATCAAAGATCCTACCAACACACCTGTAAAGGGCAGATTTCAAGAATATAAAGACTGCCATCCCAAGGCTGCAAGTTGCAAAGTCCATTCCTAATGAGTTATTTTATAAGACTTGAGTTATCTTTTTTGTCCATAAAAATAAAATTGAACCACACCTTAAGTCTAATTTTTTAAACAACTGTTGAAAGTCACTGGTTCTATATGGAAATAATTATTATTTTCTTATTAACAATAATACTTCCATAAAGATTAGTGGCCTACTGTATGATTGGCTTTTTTTTGTAACCATTTGTAAGAACAATTTTTTTCTTAACAAGATCATTATGTTTTGTGTTTCATGGTTGTGGCAACAAGAGAAATTATAGTGCATGAAATTATATTTTACTACCCAGTCGGGTTATACACTTGTGTACTAATTATGCTAATGGGTTAAGGATGAGGAAGGTGAATTTAGAGGATATGTATACAAATTTGCATGGTGAGAGTGGGAAACAATTAGGAAAAACTACCCTCGGTACTCCCGACTGGGATCGACCCACAATCTTCCCCTCATTGGCAGTTTAGTCCATTGCAAGAGTAGTGCCTTTGACTGTACAGCCACTGAAGTGTGTAATGATAAATTAAAATATATTGTTCAGATCAGCTGTTTGTCATGAGATTGTGATAGTTCTCATTATCGGCACTTGACGGAGTGAGCTTTGGTTAAACTGCTACACGCTAGATGTCATAGGCTATACAGAAGACAATATCTGAGTGTTTTTTATCATGTTAAGCTGGCGAGACTGATTCTTTCGTTTTTTTGTTCTTTCAACAAGGAGATTAATGTTTTTACAATAGTATACTTGTTTTTTGCGTATAACTCAAAAAATATAGTTAAATAAACGTCTTTAGTAATTATTGGTCCTCTGAAACAAACAAAACATTTTGGTCTTACCGGCCGGGATAGAACATGAAACATATTTATTCGAGTTCACACAGCTTTGGAAGAGATGAGTAGTAATGCAAGCGTGTGCTAGGTTATGCACTTTGTTACATGAGTGCATATAATTGTGTGAAACTACCTACATAAAACATTTGTCCTTTAATCAGTGGTGATGACTAAGATGTTAAAGAGTTACAACCACAGTGATCACAGGTATTGCTAGTTTTGACTATTCCTTTATTTTCTCACTTTGCATTGTCGCTGTCCTTTAATCATGGAATTACCTGAAGTAAAATTATTGGTAAAGAAATGAGGTGTTTTAAAAGGTAGACTTACACACATATATACTTGAATCAGTTTAGTAATTCACATAACTTAGAGCTAAGTGGCAGATGTCAGGCAGCAGAAGAAATTTTCAATGAATTTAAATGCATTCAATGAGAATTAGATGATGAAATTGATGCTCAGAATATTGTGAAGGCTTCGAAACCACATACTGGAATGTAATAGCATTAATTAAAACGTGGTTACAGCCGCATGAAGATGCACGGGCAGTGCAATCTGCAGCTACTATGTCTTCGCAAACTTCCAAGGGAAGGCCAGCTATATTTACTGCCTATCAATCTACCTAGTTTTGATGGTGACTACACAGCTTGGGTGAAGTATCATGATACATTTCTTGTCTTGATATATAGCAACAATGAACTTGCAAAGATACAAAAGTTTCATTATCTGAATTCATCTCTTAAGGGAGAAGCATTACAATTAGTTCAAAATTTCTCTATTTCTGCAGAAAACTACAGTGCTACATGGGCAGCATTAATTTCTCGGTACTCTAACAAAAGAATGATAGTGAGCAAACACATAACTGGCCTAAGAGGCAAGTACAGTTAGCAAAGAATCAACACTGGAGTTGAGAAAACTTGTTATGTTTAACGGTTGGAGTTGATGGTTGATAGGAAATTCATGAAAGCCGTGATTGTGCAGTTAGTTACTGACAAGCTGGACCTTATGTCTAGAAGAGAATGGGAGCTACACTTATCCCCCAAAGCAACTTCCCACATCTGATGAAGTGTTCATATATTTAGACAAATGGTGTCAAGTGATGAAGCCAAATGACAGTAGAATTACTCCTACACATAAACAGATTCCGACAAAGTTAAGGTCAGATAATTCATCAAAAGCAAACTTAACAACTGCCAACGGCATGTGTATGTTGTGACCAGGTTCGTGCTTTGTATTAATGCAAATTATTTAAAAGTGATAATGTAAACAAATGGAAATGTTGGCTCACAAACACAGTCTTTGCTATACCTGCTTATGGCCAGGTCATATTTATTATCAGTGTGATAGTGGTTTGTGCAGGCACTGCAGTCGGAAACACCACACACTCCTCCACAATGATCCAATAGATGAGTTGAACAATCAGGATGACATAATTTTAGACAACACCACAAACAGAGCTAGTAACTAGTAACAATGTGGAGGTAGTCAAAAGTTACTGTGCCTATAAGGAATGCACATCTGGTCAGGTACTCTTGTCTACTGCCATTGTCTGTGTATGTGACGTTAATGGTCAATTGCAGCCTTGCAGAGCTTTGCTAGACTAAGCTTCTCAATCACACTTTATCTCAGTCATGTGTTCAGCGGTTGAGACTAAAGCAGTTTTGCAATCATGTTCTATTAGTGATATTAACATTGCAATTTCATAAGTATCACTCAGCATTTACATTATGTTAAGTTCCAAAGTTAACGATTTCAACACTAAAATTACATGTTCAATTCGTCCATAAATCACTGCTTGTCTCCCAAACTCTCATATCAACATCAGCCCATGTAAAATTAGCAGACCAAGGCTTCAATGTTCCAGGACCATTTGATCTCCTGGTTGGGGCGGAATTGTTTTTTGACTTATGTGAGGGAAGAATCACAGCACCAGGCCTCCCAACCATCCAAGAGATTATCTTAGGATGGATACTCTCCAGCAATATCCAAGGTCACAGTGGAAACAAACAACCAATAAGTCGGGTGTCTATGTTTGTGTGCCATGACAATGGTTTGAAAACTCGGCTACAAAAATTCTGGAAAATTTAGGTGCTTAATGGGTCAGTGGTATCAACAGAAGAGAAGGAATGTGAAAAACACTTCCAAGAAAATGCAAGGCAAGACCACACAGGACGTTTGATTGTGCGACTACCCCTTAATAAATCAGCTGACAAGCTTGGCATGTCATTAGAATGTGCCAAAACTTGACAATCTAGAATGAAGGCAATAGGTAATAAATAGGTAATAAACCCACATTGCAACAAGAGTGCATAACCTTTATGAAGGAATACCAGGAGCTAGGACACATGGAAGTAGTATCTGAAACTTAATTGTACAAGAATAATGAATCAACTTATTATAAGCCACATCATGCAGCGATTAAGGAGACCAGCTCGACAACAAAGGCGCGTTTAGAATTTGATGCATCATGCAAGTCTAGCAATTACATTTCATTAAATGATATTTTAATGGTAGTGCCTACAATTCAACAGGATCTTTTTTCTATCATCGCAAGATTTCGTACTCACTCTGTTGTATTTACAGCAGACATTGAGAAAATGTATCGTCAAATCCAGGTTGACCCAAGAGAGACAAACCTACCAAGAATACTTTGGAGAGAATCCCCAGAAGATGAACTTCGAAGTCATTGTCTTACTACAGTAATTATGAAACAGCATCAGCTCCATTCTAGACCACAATCTGTCTTAAACAGTTGATTCTCGATGAAATAGTTGAACACCCGGTTGCTTCGAAGGTCCTTCAAGAAGACATGTATATTGATGATCTAATGAGTGGTACACACACACTTGAAGAGGCACTAGGAGTACAAACAGAATTAATGAAGATGACGAAGAAGGAAGGTTTTCAGCTACACAAGTGGGCGTCAAACCTCCCAGAAGTCGCGGCGGCTGTTCCAACAGAACTGTGTGAAAATGGTCCAAGCCTACCAATTACAATGGACAATGTTGGTATAGTTTGTACTTTGGTTTATTATGGCAACCGACTACAGACCAATTCCTATTTGCTTCCACCACCAAACACCATTTACTAAACAAAAGGTGTTAGGAATCACTGCCAGCATATTTGACCTGCTAAGTTTAGTTGGTCCAACCGTGGTAACAAGTAAAAACTTTGGCAAATCAAACTTCAATGAGATGATGTCCTTCCACCATCGCTGTTTCATGAATGGCAGCTTGTTTACTATCAACTTTCAGATTTGAATGCAATTTCCATAGAAAGATCAGTGATTAGACAAGGCACAATATTAACACTTGATCTACTCATACATAGATTCGCAGATGCATCCCAATTGGCATATGAGGCTTGTGGTGTCTGTATCTTTTGGGAGAAATTTCAAGCGTTGTCATCTGTTCACGATGTAAGGTGGCATCTTTGAAGGTGCTATCTATCCCTTGTCTAGAGTTGTGTGCAGCAGTGCTATTAGTATTAGTACACCTAATGGAAAAAAAAATCCATTCTGAACCTTAACATCCACAGCACTTTCATGTGGACTGATTCAAGAGTAGTGCTAGCATAGATTGCTTCACCATCAAATAGATGGAAAACCTTCGTTGCCAATAGAGTGGTGGAAATTCAAGAATCTTCTAGTATTCCAGATTAGAATAATGTTACTGGAAAGGAAAACCCATATCCAGGGGAGTGAATGCAAATGTTTTGAAGCAAATGGACATCTGGTGGCATGGCCCAACATGATGGCCCCTACAAGAGATTTCACTTTAACCAATTAGTGAACTGTCAGAGCAGAAGCAGAACGTTGTTAGTCTACTATTAATAAGACCAATGGTTGACTCAATTATTGATAAATTTTCGTTTCTTTCATATTTGCAATATGTAATTGCTTATTGTTTGAGATTCATCTTTAGTACAAAATGTCTGAAAGAAGCAAGGAGGACAGGACCGTTGTCGAGCAAAGAGTTCTTCCAAGCCTATGCATCAGCATCAGACTTGCTCAAAATCAAGAATTTGCTCTATAATTGCATGATCTACAAACCTTACATCAGGTAAACCCTAAAAGTAAATTCAAGGACTTTCATCCTTTTGTTGACCCATCACAATGCATTAGGGTGGACGAAAGACTGCAAGCATTATATGCATCTTATAATCAAAAACATCCATTGATTCTACCAGAAAGGCATCATCTAACACAGCTGATCAATAATAATAAACATCTCCGCTTGCTTCATGTAGGAACACACTTGACGTTATCATCACTCAGACAACAATTTTGGATTGCCAAGGTAAGGAGTTCTGTTCGCCGAGTGATTCACAAATGTCTCATCTGCTTCAAGTTTAAAGGTGCAAGCATCAGAACTAACGAGACAGTTGCCTCCTCAGCGTACAGAACCATCCTGTCCATTTCTTAATTGTGGGGTCGATTACGGAGGACCCTTTCATATGTGTCAGGGATAACTTTGAAGCCAGGTCAGAGTAAAGTGCTACATTGCCTTGTTCATTTGTCTTGCCACAAAGGCTATGCACTTAAGAGCTTGTGAGTGACCAATCAACTTAGGCTTTCTTGGCTGCATTACATAGATTTATTGCAAGAAGATGAATATGTGCAAGTCCATACAGCGACAATGACACCAATTTTACAGTAGCGAAAAATGAACTGAAAGAACTGTATACTATGTTCCAATCACAGCAGCATGTTGATGTCATCCATCACTTCGCAAGCATAATTGGAATCAATTGGCATTTTATACCCCCCTGCTCACCATATTTTGGTGGGTAATGGGAAGCACGTATCAAATCCATTAAATATCACTTAAGGCATGTGGTAGGCACCTCATCCTTGAATTCTGAAGAAATGTGTACACTCTTGTATCAAATCGAAGAATGTCTAAATTCGCGACCTATACTTTCAATAACCGATGATTCAAGTGATCCATGCGTTTTAACTCCTGCACATTTCCTGTTTGTAGAAAGTCTCACAACCATCCCTGATCCAGATCTAACTGGCTTTAAGGTCACTAAGTTATCCAGATGGCAGATTATCCAACAAATGTACCAACATCTCTGGAAGCGGTGGTCAACAGAGTATCTCACCCACCTTCAGCAATGCACCAAGTGGGTAACAGAGGCTCCCAATCTCCAATCGGAAACACTGATGCTGATTAAGGATGGTCATCTACCTCCTCTCATGTGGAAGTCAGCCACCGTGAATAGAGTTCATCTAGGAGCTGATGGGCTTGTCTGAATGGTAAATCTCAGAGCAAGCAAGAGAGAGTTGAATTTACCAGTGAGAAAATTATGTGTGCTTCCAGTTTCAAACAATTCAAATGTTTACATAAGACTACATTGTGTGTATTTCTTGTTTTGTGTAATTAGCCTGATTAAGATGGGTGGTATGTTCTAGTCAGCTGTCTCTTATGAGATGGTGATAGTTTTCATTATCAGCACTTGGCGGAGTGAGCTTTGATTCAACTGCTACACGCTGGATGTCTTAGGCTACACAGAAGACAATATCTGAGTATTTTTTTCTATGTAAAGCTGGCAAGACTGATTCTTTTTAGTTACTAATGAGATTAATGTTTATATTATAGTAGACTTTTTTTTGTGTCCGACTTGGAAATATAGTTAAATAAACCAGCATGATGGAATTATGTCTTTGGTAATTATTGGTCCTCCGAAACAAACAAATCATGTATTATAGTCACATTTGTATTGTTTTATAACTGGCCACCATAAATTATAAAATAAATAAATGTTTTATAACTTAGAGATTGAGCCATACAAAATATAAGTATAAAAATATTTTAATTTGTAAAACATGTACACGAATGCAGTCGAATATGGTTTATCTCGCTTCAAACATCATCATTTCCACTGGCTCACCATCTTAATTTATGGTGAGAACAAAGATTTTTAGAAGCTCATGGTTATGAGGTGATTTTAATTGAACTTCAGATGAAAACAAAAGAAACATCCAAATGGTTATTTTCATACATTTTTGTTTAAATAAGTAAAAATGCTTGAAGAATATTTAAAAACAAATAGTTTGTTGTGAAAGTTTTTACTGCCAAAAGTGCCAACTCAACATAGGGTCTCGCAGATAATAATATGGTTAGGCGAAGTGATACATTAGAGTAGATCTGGTAATGTATGCTGCTATCAGTTACCACCACTCCTACGCTGGATAGACTGTAACTCAAAAATGCAAAATAAATATAATTATATAACAATATTCTAGATTCAAACAAAGCAAATATTGTACTTTTAATACTTTTATGCTTGCTTTGTCTTACAATTATTTGGGTTTAGATTTATAACAAAAATATAACTAATCATAGGTAAAAAATGTTTCTGAAATAGTTACAAATTTACAACCATTATTTAATTTTGTATATGTACAAGTAAGCTATCTAATTAGTTATAAAAAGTTTACTAAAACTTCTGTTAATAAAAATAATAATTCATAAAGTCTACATAAGGTCATACGATCTGAAGGGCTGTCACTTTTTACAGCTAGTAACGATACCAACAAAATAATACTGATAAAGTAAGCCGTTATTTATATTAATCGTACAAATATATTTAAACCATGTTCTTATTACATAAATTCTGCTTGGGGTTAGTTATAGCTTAATAGGGAATTCACACATTTCATACCATCACTTTTCAAAGTAAACAGACTTCACAATACTATATTAATATTTAGCACCGCGTCTTACTACTCATTCGGGTTATACGCTTTAAGTACTAATTACTCTAATGGATTATGAATTGGGAAGGTTGAATTAGAGGAAGTGAACCCACATTTACGTGGAGGGAGAGTGGAAAACCATTTAGGAAAAACCGCCCTCAGTTCACCCGACCGAGATTCGACCCTCAATCTCCCCGTCCTCAGCAGTCGAGCTCAACATGACAAGTGTGTTAGCCAACTACGCCACCGAGGCGGGTTTCACAATACTAAGCGTGTTAAGTTTAGATAATTATTTCAGTGCCATATACCTCATTTGTATTTTTTTTAAATATTCACAATTTTTCTTAAGTATTCAAGATACACCATAATTTTTATAAACTCTTATAGGCTTTCTGAATAGTTAGAAACTATTATTTTGTGCTGGTAATTAACTTGTCATTGTAACTTAATTTTAGGATAATAACAATCAGTCCCCACAGCGTTAGTTTGGGAACAAAACAGATTTCCAAATATTAAATGTTTAGTCGATGGTTAAATAAGAATCAGGATTCAAATCGAGTGTTTAGAAGGTAGTTTTTCCTAAATGATTTTCCAATCTCTCCATGCAAATGTAGATTTATTTCCTCTAAAATTCTAGATTCATTTATCATTAATTCCTAATTAATGTGTGTACAAACCAAATGGGTACTTTGCTGCAGTAAAAAAATGTAGACAGAATGTGTTGAAAGATTGCCAACGACTCAGTTTGTGAAATATAAACCATTCAACAATCCGACACCTTAGCTCAGTCAGTAGTGTTTGTCAACTGAGTTAAGGGTCTCGGGTTTGATTCCCGGCATGGCCAAAAAATTTGTTATTGGTTAAATTTGGGTTTACTACCTTTTCATAGTGATGAATTAATGGCCGGGGACTGGGTGTTTTGACCCAGCAAACAGTAATGGGTGGGGAAAAAAAAAGAGTCAAAATTAAAACAATGACTCATTGTGAACTTATATTACAAGTCTTATCATTTGTCTTACTTGAGACTCAAGTGCAGCCCAGCTTTTAATATAATGGCCTCTCCCCTATTCCTGCTTGCCCTTAAATGGATAAAAATAGTTTGTATTTAAGTCAATTCAACAGCAATACCTTTATTTAGACACCTCAATGCTTGGTATATCTGCCCACCAAGCCAAGGAGCCCTGGTCCAATTCCTGGCATGGTCAAAACCTTTATCTTATGGGTGAAATTTGTGCTTCCCCTTTAATGGTTGTAAATTATTGGTTAAAGATTGACTGATGCATCTTAAAGAATTAAAATTATATGTTATTTGAATTTGTAAGTGGAATGTTCAGTGATTGGTTCTTAACTTTAATACTGTAACAATGTTACAAGAACGAAGAACAATCGACTGTATAATACCCAGTATAATGGACCACACTCACCACCTCGTTTGTTGATCACGGCACCTTCTCCCTTCGACTCTCCACCACGAACTAAAACGAGGTTTGACCCCACATACCACTCATGATTGAAGCCGCGCCCATAAGAAACAAGTTCGACACTTGACCAGAGTAGTTTCCGGTTCATGGCCTAGACGTCTCTCCATGCTTCCTGCGGTTCCCAGAGTCACCGTCATCACCACGTGAGCGCTGCTTGTCTCCTTTTCTGGTTTGTTCTTTTCCACCCCTGTTCCCCCCCCCCCCCCCCC
>CABFVX010007584.1:18688-29858 GCA_902151425.1 Timema shepardi
ATATATATATATATATATATGCTTTTATATTAAATTATTTTATCTTGTTGTTTTGTAATATGCTTTACGTCGAGTATTATCTAGAGTAAATTAAATTTTCATTTATTGCAACTCTAAGTTTGCTTTCACGGTGTTTATTATTATTAAATTTAAATATCCTACTTTATTAGGCTATTACCGCATTCATTTTGATATTTATAGTTGGTAACTATGGATCGATGCTTACCACCTTAGTATATAAAAAGGAAAAAGAGATTGTATCCGATTTAATTTTAAATTCACTTGTAATGAAACATTATTGTGAATTGTTGAAGATAGGTCTTCTACCTTATAGATATGGGTCACTTAAGCTGTTATTGGTATTTGAAGAAATGAACTAGATATAGAATCTGGGACTTAGAATCTTAACCTTCGATGGTTTTTCTTAGGCTATGTTTTTATTGTAAATTGGTTGCAGATTTTTTTTATAAACGTCTGAAATGTTACCTTTTACGCCAGACGTCAAATTGGTTCACTCTAAGCTATGTTTGTATACTATATGATGCATCATCATCTTTTTGATAATTATTTAAAGTTATAATAAAAATAAACTATTTTCTCTTGTGACTCCTTGACTGTTGTTTAACTACGCTTCCTGGGTTCTTAAGGTTGTCACAATACCTTTAGCAGTGCTGTGATATCTGTAATCTATGACGTGGTAAAATATGTTGGTAATAATTGGGTTTGTGAGCAGTGAACTGGGAGGTTGTGTTTAAATGTAATGATTCATTGATGTCATGTTAACTAAAAAGTAGAGCAGACTATGCTAAAAGAATCTATAAAGTTAAACTAATTTAGAAACATTACAATGGTGACAAGGATGGGATCCAATAACAGAGTTAGGCAATTTCAAGGTCTGCCATTGCTGGTTACATTGGACATCTTAGGGAATTTAATCCCGCCTCTGGACTGGGGTATTTTCAAGAGGAAGTTGGCGAATTTTACTAAGCTTAATGAATTGGAAGTTAAAAGAGTGTGAAACACTACTGGGTCATCTAAATTAGGTTGCTTTTAATTGGTTAATAGATTTATATGTGCTCGATACTCCTGAAACTAAAAGGGATTTGATAGCTTTGTTAAATGCACATTATTCACCTGTGGTTTCAGTTTTTAAAGAAAGAACTGGATTTTATAATGCATGTTGTGGGCCTAATGAATCAATAGCAGACTGGGCCGCTAGAGTTCAGCATCTGGATTCCAGTTGCATGTTTGGAACACACCTAGAACACACCTAGATTTTGCTCTTCTTGACAAATTTGTGATAGGTATACAAAACAAGACAGTTAAAGAATGCTTATTTACCGAGGACCCCCCCAAGTTAACCATTAGCAAAGCTAGGGAAATCGCTCAGCAGTTGATTGCGGCAAAAACATTTTTTGAATATAGACGTTAAAAGGGAACCAGAAATTTTCAAAATTGCCACTAGCCAACAGGGCAGGAATAATCGCCCTCCCAAACAGAATTTTGATTCCTATTCTCCTTGTGCTGTTTGCAGCTACACAAATCACTCAACAAAACAGTGCTGTTTGGCAATTATGTTTTTTCCATTATTTGTAAATGTAGGGGACAATTAAAAATAATGTGTCCTTCAAAATTTAAGCGGGTCACCTCTAACCTTATGGAAACAGATGAAGGGGAGGGAGAACAGGAAACATTTAGTTTTTTTTAACCTCAATCACTCTGACGCTGAGAGGTTACCATTCAGTATTGAGGTTACACTAAATGGTGTTCAAATGATTGGACAGCTAGACACTGGGGCTACCTGCAGTGCTATGTCAGAAAGGTTGTACAATAAACATTTTCAGGATGTAAGAATTGTAAAGAAAAATAAGATAGTTAAATTCTACAATGGAGACCTGCAAATAATTCCGCTAGGCAGATGTTCACTCCCAGTTGCTTTTAAGGTGCAGGTAAAACAGATATATTTCCATGTAATAACTAATGGGGGCCCTTTTATTTTAGGGAGAGACTTCATAAATGTTTTTGGTTTCAAATTGTCAAGTGAACCAATTAATGATGCCAAGTGTTGACCTCAAAAATAAAATGATTCAGATGTACCCAGAGATGTTTACCAACAAATTAGGCACCTTTAATAAGGCAAAAATGGCCCTTAAGTTGAAGCCAGGGGCAGAACCAAAGTTTTTCAAACCCAGAAACATTCAATTTGCTTTAAAACCTAGAGTAGAACTAGAACTTAAGAGGCTTCAAGATGCAGGTGTTATATCTCCAATTAAGGATAGTAAATGGGGAACACCAATAGTGCCTTTAGTTAAACCTGATGGCTGTCAGATTATGTAGTGACTACAAAGTAACACTTAACCCCTGCCTCATGTAAATGACGTATTTTACTCAATGCAAGGGTATACTATTTTTACCAAAATTGACCTCAAAAATGCCTTTCAACAGATGGAATTAACGGAAGACTCCAAAGAACTACAGTAGTGTGTCGATTATCCAAACTAATAAGGACCTAGGGTAGTTTGAATATGAAATTGTTTTGATAATCAAACACAAAACCAAATTTCAGTTTTATATCTTAAATAACGCTAAGAATAGTCATAAAACACTATTGTATTTTTATTGCTATAGTTGTTTCATATAAACATTGCAAAACATATTTTTATTATTAAATTTTTCAACTTGATACATATTAGGCCTATAATATATCATACCATCATTAATTACTGTATTACACATCAAAAATTCTTGACAAAGTTTCTTTCTGAAGTGAACAGTTAAAATGGCTATTTACAGTATCAAGAAAAGTATGCTAACAAAAGTACTTGACCCATACAAGTTTAGGCCCATCTTCACTGTCTATTTTTGAAGCAAAATTCAACAATACATCTTTTTTAATCTCAATATCAGAAATAGTAGCCTTACCTACATTATAAAATGTTGACAGTGACGAGGCCGACTCACCATTTGTAATCTGTTTATGACTTTAATTTTCTTTTCAATAGTTAACACATTACAACTTATTTTATTTGTAGATGACATTTCACTCACAAAATACTCAATAAGTCACAAAACTAAAACATTCAACTGGGAACAAAAGATCACAGAACTGTTCAACACAACAACTGACATGGCACTGACAAAACGAGTAGTGGAGGAGCGGAAGTGTAGTGGCGAGCATCATACAATCAGGCTTGGTGCGCAAGGTCATTGTACGGTGCCACCGCGTGGGCTTTTTTGATATCTCGCATGTCGTTCATTTGCCATGTCAAATTAAAAGTGCCCTCACCTCAGCCCCTATTTTTGATCATTATAATCAAGATCTAGAGCTGATACTGTCTACTGATGCAAATCCTGGGGGCACTTCAGCAGTACTTAGCCAACATACCAAGGGGCTATACAACCTGTTATATTTGCATCTAGAGTCGTGAGACAAACGGAGAAGAGCTACCCCTAGATCCACAAGGAGGCCTTGGCCCTGGTTTATGGAGTACTTAAGTTTTCAGTCTCTTTATATAAGAAAGCTTATTTTTGAGACAGACCATAAACCACTCACTACAATCTTTGGCCCCAAAGCGTGGAATTACAGTCTTATTAGCAAATCAATTGCAAAACTTTGCAGCAATATCGTTAAGTTTCAACTATGAGATCAGATATGTTCCTTAAAGGAGAAACTGCGCTGATTAGTTATTTGTCTCGAAGCGTTAACTATGCAGAAGACAGTGAATATTTGAATAAGAAACTGAGTGCTTCAGAAAGTGTAAAAGATAAAATCTTGATTAAATAATAAAGTTTATTCAAATAGTGTGGCCTAAATTGATAAATAGGGAGCTTAAGTTGTTTCAATCAGTATCTAGGGAATTATATATAGATCAAAAATTCTTTTTCCAACAACACAAAGTGGAAATTCCTTTAGCTTTATGAAATAAGGATTTGGAAGCCACATTCTGGAATAGTTAAAACTAAACTTCTGGCCAAAAATTACTTTTGGTGGCCAGAACTTGGCAAAGAAATTGATAATTTTGTTTTAGGATGTGGTCCATGCCAGAAAGTACAAGGTTCACCTGACAGGTGTGAGCTTATTCCATGGCCACATAGCCAGAAAAGCCTTGGAGCCATATACACTTGGCTTTTTTGAGGCCCATAAATGGGAAAACCTATTTGATGATAATCGATGCTCATTCTAAGTAACTACAACTGCCACAATTCAAGCCCTGATAGTTCTATTTGCTCAATTTAGATTACCAGAACTTAAGGTATCGGATAATGGGGGTCAACTCGTTCGTTCAAAAGAATATACTGATTTTTGTGACACGGCATAAGATATTGCTCAGGTGCACCACATTTCCCACAAACCAATGGCCAACCGGAAAATAGTGTTGGCCAGCTTAAATGAGCCATCAAGAGGGCCATTCTTGCTGAAAAAGATGTTCACATGGCCTTGACAGAGTTTCTAATGTATTATAGGAACAACCCTCAGCTAACCACTAGGGTTACCCCAGCAGTGCTAATGATGACTAGAGCTTTGCGAACACCAATGGATGTCATAAACAATAGAACGGATGGTCAAAACAACCAAAGCATGGAAGAAATAAGGCCCAGGTATCCTATAAGCAAGGAATACAGTGAAGATATTCTGGAAGAAGGAAAATAATTTTTAATGTAAATGAAAGCGTTTTGGTCAAAGCTTTTAAACAAAACAAAGTTATTTGGGAAAATGCTTTAATTCACAAGAGGTTGGGTGAAAGACTATACTTAGTGAAGCTAGTTTCAGGAGCTGTAGTGAAACGTCATTTGAGCCAAATGGCTGCTGCATTACCTTGTAGCATGCAGAATACATCATCTCCCAAAGATTCCCATTGGGCCATGCCATACCCGCCTGATTCTCCTATTCATAAGGGGGGAACAGGACATCAGTCCACTCGGTAATGACCAGACCCAGCCCCATCATTGGTGATGGGTCAAATCAAGACATGCAGGGGGACTCTTCACGGACATTAGGAGGTCCACAGCAGTCAATTCCATAATACAGGAGCAATACAACAGGAGACTGCAGAATAAACAATGTGACAGCCCATTCGACCACCCAGGAGACTCATACTCAACATTCTAAGGGAAGACAGGAAGGGGTAGATATTGGTTCAGTGCTGTAATATCTGTAATCTATGACATGGTAAAATATGTTGGTCATCATTGTGTTTGTGAGCAGTAAACTAGGAAGTTGTGTTTAAATGTAACAATATATTGATGTCATGTTAACTAAAAGGTATAGCAGACTTTGCTAAAAGAATCTATAAAGTTCAAACTAATTTAGCAACATTACAGTAAGTTGTGTACCAATATCATTCTATTGAAAAAGTAAATGTTAAATACTCCTTTAATAGTGGTAATAATGTCAATACCAGCACCTTTTCTTTTGAAATCGGAATCTTGGTGGGCAAACTTTCAAGAAATGTATAAGTAATTTATTTATCAGCTTTTCAATATAGAATGGTCAGATAAGTAATTTACTATTTAAATGAATATTAGTAATTTAATATTTACTGTTAAAATACTTAAGAATACTTTGGCTACTTTTTAATAAATTTATGGGTTATACATTCATGTTATTAATTTTATACATTAAGGAATTTACTACAAAAAAAGGTACAAAAATAGTATGATATACATTAGGTTTCTTTCATCAATCCATTAAAAATAAAGTTTGAATGTTACTATAAATAAACAAAACTAAGATAGCTATGAATGAAAGAAAGCAATTGGATTTTTCCAAAATAGTTCCCTAGTTAAAGTTCCAAATTTTAAAACTTACTTTTGACTCATTTAAAAAAATTACAATAATGATTAATTTATTGAGCATTTGACAAATGAAGCAATAACACTTTCACTATTGTCTGAAGTTGAAGGCATTATGGCATGTAATCGCATTAAAAACGCTTCCATAGTCATACGTGGTTTCTTCTGCACTTTGCTCACTTTACTTCCAAAAATTTTCTTCAATTTCATCTTACGTCTTTTTATTTTTTGTTTTGTGCCAGAGTTAAACACTAATCGCCTTTGTTTAGCCGATCCAGAATAGAGCATACCACCATTCTTTTCAGTCTTTGGTTCTTCAAAAATTGTCTCTAGCTTTTTAATGGCTGGTAACTGGAATTTCTGGTTAAGATAGTATCCAGCAATCTGATTCTCTGACAAATCCTCCAATTTTGTGGGTAGTAAATTGCACCTGCGTTTGGCTGGTTTTGGAGTCCCTGCAGCTTTGGCAACTTGGATTCTCTTCCTTAAGGTACGACAGGATACTGGAGTTTCAATCTTTGATGAACACGGGATTATTTTACTCTCAGGAGTGGTAGGTATGACAACCTGCATTTTACTCTCAGGAGTGGTAGGTATGACGACCTGCATTTTACTCTCAGGAGTGGTAGGTATGACAACCTGAATTTTATTCTCAGGAGTGGTAGGTATGACCATCTGCATTTCATTTAATTCCAAAGAGGCCATGATAGCTGGTAGCTACAACATTTGCCACACCTGCAACTTAATACCATAAGTATCTTCATTAGATCAGTTGTTATATTGATTTTAAATAAATTTAAAACATAAATAGCTCAATGTAAAAAGGAGTTTTAATCTACAAGCATCTGTTAAAACAAAATATTTATTTAGGCCTAGAGTAAAATAATTCTCAATGAGCAATGAAATAAAAAGTTATTTCAACATTCCCTCTGGAGGTTAAGATGTTACTTTGAAATGGCTTAGTATCGATACTTACTCTATGACATTAGGAACTCAAAAGTGCAGTCATTGCTACACTTACAAAAGTATGTCACTTATCCCTATCTTGGGCTAGTTCTATCCAGTCCATCTCATTACACCCTAACTCTTTCAAGTCCATACTAATGTTATCCTTCCATCTGTGTCTATGTCTTACCAATGGTCTCTTCCCACTGGGTTCAGGCCTACCAGTCAATGCCTTGAACACAGTTCTAGTATTCATGCTGCATGTCCTGCCCACCATAATCTAAAAGACCTGATTATCCTAAAAATGTATGAGTACAGGGTATGTAACTCATCATTGGGTAACCTCCTCCCTTTTACAATAAATTTGTACCTTTTGGACCAAATATAATCCTAAGCACCATCTTTATGAACATGCTAAACAAATAGAAATACCAGACCCAAGGATGTTTTATAACTTTTGGTAAATTTTGGAGGGTAGACAAAAGCATCACTGTTCGACCTTGAGTCGGGTGGCATTTTAGAGGAAATAACCACACCAGTCTTTGCATCAGTTTCTAGAGAGTTATACTAACCCAAGGAATACTAACCTGTCTAAATATAAAAACCAAAATATCAACTAACTTACACCATTCTAATATATTTCTTTGTGAAGTTCCTAGTTGGGATCAATATGTGTACTAGTTTGCTTTGTGAATTGCGTTAGGCCTGTTTCTTTAGAAAATCAAGCTGTTTTTAAACAAGATAAAAGATTAATAAGTTAGGTACCTACCTACAGTCTGTTCACCACAGGAATTGTTTTCTGAAAGGCCTTTTCCCCTACCAAAAATCTATTATATAGTAAGATATTGGTAGGAAAAAAGACCTTTCAGAGAGTAATTCCTACCGTGAATGGAGTATATTTATTTAATTCCAAGAGTTGGTTTTGTTGCTACAAAAAGGGATATGTGAGCTTTGTCAGTTTTCGCATATTTATAAAAACGCTACCGTAATTAAACTAACAATGGCCCAACTTGTGTACATTTTTATACTATTAAATTGTAATTGAGAACACATATTTCTTCTAAGTAAAATAAGACATTTTTAAAAAAATATCTAGACCTATATATAGTCTGGTATTTAAAAAAAATAGACTTTTTGGTACATAGTTGTGTTCTGTTGCCCAACTATGATCCATCCATGTTTTGCCAGCTAAAATCTGTATTAAACTATAGTTATGTACATGAAATATGACACATACATTTACATAACATTTCAAAACTTCTCTCAAAAAACAAACATAAGTTTGACCATTTTTCTCATAATATAAACAAACAGTCACAGCTGTCCTTTTACGATTTAATTTATCAAAAATTAATGTCCCTAATGGCTATCCAACTCTCTCAATTTGAAATAGTGTCTTGTTTTTGAAAACTCTAGAAGGTCAGATATGATTCTTACAATGTTTTCCAACTTGTAAAACAGAATGTCTTCCCTGTGAGACCACTTCCAAAAATTTCCACACTTTTCCATACAGGCTACAGCTGCACCACTTTTTTTTTTATTACTTCGATGACTTTACCAGGCCATAATTCTCCTTCATATGACACAATTACACGATTTGATGGTTCCAACATTTTAACTTTAAAATCACTTAAATCATTAATATAGTTTTCACTCATTTCTTCTAAAAAGCGGATATCAGATTCTGATTGTAATGTGACATCAGGGTATGTCATTTTCATAGGATGAAAGCGGAATTTTCTTTTTTTGTTTAATTTGCTTAGATTTATTCTGGGAACCACAACAACTAAGCTCCTGACACACTACACCTTTTGTAGATGAGTTCTTCTTAGTCATTTTATCTGTAGTTGAGATTTTGAATTTAAAATTTCTTCAGCAGAAATACTTTTTCCTGGCTTTTCTTTAACGAAGTGCAGGAATTGTATCATTTGATCTTATATGCTCCAAACGTTGAATAAATGCATCACCAACTCCGCTTTATTCCAAGTAATCAACAGATGGCAGTCTGTCTAAAACTTTTAGTCTATTCAGTGGAAATATTCCAGTTTTTCGGAATCCAAACTTAATATTTTCCACTGCATTGCTCTCTAATTCGTTCTTTAGATTATTCAAAAGAGAAGGAAACACATTCTTTGGAATAGTTGGTTATTGACTTCCTTCTCCAGTTAATTTCCAATTGTTTAAACATTTTCTCTATTTAGATTTTATGGGATGAAAGTAGGCTGCATCAAGCAGCCCTGCAAGATGCATAGAGTTAGGTGCTAGTGAAATAAGTTATGTGTTATAATTTTTACATGCTTGAAGTGCACAAATATTGATGTGTAAACTGAGATTATCACACAAAACAACTTTCTTGCCATCCAAAGGCTTGAGACCTGGAAGTAGTAGAGAGAAAAAACAACTCAAAAACCACAGAATCGAACCACCAACTTTAGTATGATTGTACCTTGTCCACTGATCATAAATTCTTCCTGCTTTGTATGTGACATAGGGTGAGTACATGTCACCAGATGCATTTCTGCACATCATAATTGTCACTGCAGCTTTGGATGTTTTTTATTGTCTTAGGATGCTTGCACCCTCACTTTGTATTAACACATATTTTTCCTGGGTCATCGACCAAATTCGTCTCATTAAAATTCCAAAGATTCGTTGGAGGCACATCTTTTACTATATTTTCTAAATCATAAAAAAGTTGATGACTTCATTATTCACAGCAGCACGACTGAGTTTGATGTTACTGCTAAAACGTACAGATAAATCTTCAATGTAGCGTTCTAAAAAACCCTCTGTCCAATGCTTCCCAAGAAGATTGTTATTAAATCGAATTCGTCTACCAATACTGTCCAAATATGCCTTGACATTGCAACACAAGTCAAAAGTTGTTATTGGAAACAAAATTCACACATAGCAACGATGTAGTCTACAAATGTTCCTCTTCTGAAGTGAAAACACGTGAACATCCTGGTTCTACAACAATGCTGTCAAATCTTGTTCACAGTATTTTCAATCTTTGGATGAGAGTACTACGAGGTATTTTGTAGAAGCTTGCAGCTTCACACAGTGACAGTTTTTATGTTTGAAGAGATTTCATACATTCTGTCATTTGATTTGGTGAATAAGACGCATAATGTCGATCACCAATTTTACGTCTGCTGTTCTTTCTTTTGGTCATGATCACCTTATATTCACTTAAAAGATTATGTAGATAAAATTAAAATGACAAAAAAAGACTTTTTTTAATATTGTTTTGAACACCTTTCAAATATATTTTATGAATGAAAATTTTAAAAAATATTTACGTTTCAAAAGGTAGCCAAACTATAGTCCACCCTAATAGGTGGTACATTGTTGGGCTCCTACTTGCACATTTTTAATCTAATAATATTAGAGATTTTAATTTAGTACTTGCATTTATTAACACAGCTTCAAAAATGTATTAACAGGCCAATGATTAAATATACTACCAATATCAGTATTCCTATTTACTAGTCAAAATTTACAGACCTTACTTTATGCAAACTAAATTTCACGTGTGTACACCAAAAAGATCAAGGCTCTACAACAAAACTTGGAATATAATGAAGCTATAAATCATGGTTACTAGGTAGCAGCACAATCTTAAGAAATAAAGACCTCTTAGTTCGCATAAATGCCATTTGGACTATAGATGGACCCCAGGACCAGTGTTAGGGTAATTTACGGTAACTTTAGTTTGAGATACAATTTGGCTGACTGATATCTATTAATATGGTTATATTGGCAACTCTGCAAAGTTTGTGTTATGTTGGCTATCTCTACTTCTTACTCCCTGTAACAGTATCTTACTATTAGTCGTTCGTTAAATAAATAAAATGTTTACACGATGTCAATGTGTGTGTGAATTCATTTCATGGCCGATTAATCCTAATAGGTTACATGCCCAGAAAGTATTAGTGTTTATTAATATTTGTAATTGTATGATTCGTGGAAAACGGTGTAATGGTGACCAACGTTTTGATCAAGTTCAACATGACGGTGGCATCTGTATCCTATACTCATCCAGGGTTAAAGCCTTTTGATGGTAGTGGTTTTGAAAACTGGTTATATCGTCTGGAGAGGCTTTTGGAAAGGAATGCTGTGCTATAAATGCTGACTCTTGACCCACCAGATTTATTGGTGGATGCCAAAATTAAAGTCAGCTTTTTGGTGAAAGATGCTAAGGCCAAGGATTTGATTGAGCAATGTGTGACTGATGTTTTGGAGCAAATCCAAAATGCAAGTACTGCTAAAGTGATTATTATTATTAATTAATTATTAATTATTAGCACCACGTCTTACTACCCGTTCGGGTTGTACACACTAAAGCCCGCCGCACATTGGACGCAGGGCAGGCGCAGCATAGGCAGAGGGCAGGCATAGCACAGTAAGAAGTTTCTGCAAGGCACCGCAC